>JANVCH010069276.1:0-10351 GCA_025505405.1 Epizoanthus rinbou | reverse complement strand
GGCTGCATAAAATGTATGTACATCATTTTAAAATGTCATTTTGAATTTCAAATTTCCTGAATTCTAATAATTAAAATCTCTATTTTTGTTTTGTTCCTATCTTTTTATTCATTTATTATTACTATTATTATTATCAGTGAAATCAGCCATGATTAAGGCACTATCTCAAGTTGTGTAGATAGATATTGTTATTATAATTTATTGCCACTTCTTTGGTATTTGTGTTCTGTTGATTTATTAAATATATTATTTGACATTTTATTGAGGCAAAATTAATTCAGACCCTGAATCTTGAAGATCATTTATGTATTTTATCAACTGAGAAGTGCAAAGATTTTTCACGACCCACCAATGGCAAGTGAAATACAACTTGTCCGTTATTTAATTATTTGATTGAATGCTGGATGTACAAGAAAAGAACTAAAGAAAGTTCATGCATGAAGAGCATAAGCTCTAACACCTGTTAATTGACCATCGGGTAGTTTGCGCTCGTTAAGACCAATAATCAATATATATATAATTATACACTATACAGCATTATCATATTGGCGACCTTACATAACTTACAACCTTTCTTTATAGTTCAGCATTCTCCTTCTCAAAGGTCAGGCAGCATTTCAAGGTAAAGCCTGGTTTGTTTTCAAAGTCCTGAAGCCATAACTATAGTCTTCAGTAGAATTTGATGCCGAGCTATCTTCGTGTATGTTATTGACATGTATGTCGTGCCTGAGAGTGCAAGGTTTTAGAAATGACTTTTTAAGATTAAACTTTTGCCATAGGAATAATTGTTTCATTTTGCTATTAATATTATAAATGAGAAAAACGTACTTGAATCCTCTATATCCCTAACCCTACCCCAACCCTAATCTTTTCTTAGAATATCTCATTTTTCTAGTAGTTTACAGATGTTAGTACTCTATAGAAGTAAATAATATTAGAACATCCTATTTTGACTGGATTGTCATTTTCTTTTCGAAGCAGAATCTCTCGGCATGGGTAAAGTGTTGGCCGTTATAACGCTTCTGTGGCTACACAAAGTAACTGGTTCATTCAACAACAGAACAGAGGAAACAGATCATACCTGCCACACGTCCTTCTGGAAACCAGAGAAAATCGAAGCACACCTGATGGAACTGTACGAAGATGGATTCACAGAGCTCAGCAATGACTCGATAATTTTATGTCCTGAACTTGACGATGCTCCAAGGTAAAGAGATACTACTTACTCGATATCTTGACATCGTTTCGTTAGTGATATTTAAGAGTTAAGGTATTGTAAGCTTCTTACTAAAATGAAGTCAATAACAATCATTTCGACGCTATTCAGTGATGATCATCATACAGAAATCATTTGTTTAATGTCTAATTTCTATTTCCCTTTACATTTACAAGTTAAAAAGTCAGTTGAACGATATTATTCAAAACACAACAAAATAGGATAAAAAAAACCCTAAAGTAAACCAGTTTTGAAAAAATAAAAAAAAATAAAAAATAAAATACATTTACTGAAAGGGGAGACAACGCCTAGCTGGCAAAAAATAATTAGTGACATCAGCACAATTTAGTTGTATTGATGATATGATAATTGGGTTTATGAGTTAGGTCAACACTACCAAGTAGGCACCGTATTACATGAAGAAATATGAATTTGAAATTTGGCCTAACCCTGGGTTAAAGTTAACCTACTTTCGAACAAAACTATGCAAATGGTAAAATATCTAAGCAGAATTGCATTTTCGAAATAACAGAGACAAACACCAAACACAGTGTAACATTATATGATGTGGATATTTGCTGTTAACTATCAGGCCAATTAGTGCATTATGCTCGCCACTGATATTTCGTCAGATGTATTCTTGAGCACGTCTCTATCCACATCAGAACGCACAGCGTACCGTCAGCATGCAATCGTTGCTTTTTCCGATCCTCTGTGTTGACTTTTATGCAAATATTATTTTCAGAAACTAGAGACAGTAAAATATGTCTTCAAAAGGCACAGGGTGAAAGTCAGTTTGAGGTGAAACGGTATTAACAACAGATGTAATGATATGGTGCAGCAAATATTAACAGCAAGCATTTTATATAATCGTATTTCAAATTTCTACTGTATTTCACTTGTTTTGCCGGATACAAAGTCAGTGCATATTTATAAAAAACGCAATGCATGCATGCGATTGGTACAAGCTTGCTGAGTTTTTGTGAGCAGCACGATACGTATTAGTATTACTGACGATAAAAGTCTTTATGTTGATAATTTCAATTATTCACACTCTGAATCAAACATCATAGCCACTAATATCGCGATTCAGTTAACATTTGGTCAGGAGAGAAATGGTATGTCGGCTCAAAATTACCGCGTGTGATTGACTGAAAGAGGATGATTGATGGGTTTGTTCCATGCATATCATAGCTCATTTGATCGTTTGAAACACAGTTTCGAGCAAATAATTTATTCTTGCATTATACTTGGACAAAATAATTTACGTGATTTGACTATAAAATACCTATAATACGTTAATTTATCGAGCAAAGGGTTTGGGAAATTGTTTGATGTTATATTCTCGTAGAACTTGCCCCGATAAAACATTTTTTCTAGAAAATAATTAAATCTATATGCATTTGATATACTTTCTAAAACAATTGAGCAAAATCACTTCTATTCTTGCAGCTCAAACCATAAACTTTGTAAAATAATTGAGCAAAATCACTTCTGTTCTTGCAGCTCAAACCAGACTTCCATGACAGATAGAGAAAACTGGAATAGTTGTATTGTTTGTGGTCCAGGACAAGAGAGCGAAGAAGACCAGCCTGATATCTCAAATCTAGCATCGGTGGATTTCTGCAAATCAACAGAGACACGGGTGACCGGTTGCCGTGAGTACCAACCAATTGTAACCAAATCTTCATTCTACGATGACCGCCTACTCTACACCATCCGACTTCGGGCGGTAGCTGTTAAGGATGGAGAAGAACTTGTAGATGGAGCCGTTCACTTTGAAGAAATGGTATGTCAGCCTGTTTGTCTGACGGTAACAGAGGAGTTCCTACCATCCGGCTTTGTTTATTTGCTTGGGAAGCTCTCCTACATCGAATACGCGACTGGGATTCTGATTCTGTTGCTTAATCTGATCATAATTGGAACCGTGTTACGTTCGACGGTGCTGCGAAAGGAAACACAGTTCGTCTTCATATGTAACATGGCTATAAGTGACACCATCGTTGGGGTTTATTCAATGTTAAATGCAGATTCTAAAAATTTTATATCTATTTATTTAATTATTGCTGAAGATGTAGGTGCAGGATTAGATAATATCAAATGTTTGATTATGGGATTTCTCGTCACTTTATCCATCACTATGGCAGCTTTTACTGGATTTTTTATGACCCTTGACAAATATTTAGCGATCGAGTTTCCTCTTCGGATTAGCACACGAATAACCAGGAAACAGGCAATGTGGTGTCTAATTTGCTGCTATTGCATTGTATTCAGTTTTTCGGCACTTCCTATTGCATTGCCTCAGCATTTCACCTACCAGCCAAACTGTTTGGTGCCCCACACATTGGATGGTTCAAGAGAATCGTTTCTTAAACTCACGTCAATTCTTTTCGTTATCCCTTTGTTGTTCTTTGTTGATGTTGTACTGTTTTGTAGAATGGTTTTAGTCATTCGAAATTCTGCGGCTCCACTTGGAATACGAAGAGAGGGCTCCTTGGCTAGAAAGATATTTTTCTTGATGCTGACAAATTTTATATTTTCTGTGGCTCCCATCCTTTCCTACGTGTTTGTTGTGACAAGTTTTGTAGAGTTTTATATTTCAGAAGGAGCATTTGCATTCTCACTATGGTTTTCTCCAGTTCTTATTTCCTTTAATTCCCTGATAAACCCTTTCCTGTATTCGTTTCGCCATTACAAGATTAAGAAAGAGATCAAGGATAATACTCGGGTTCTGGTGCAACGCGTGGTTTCCTTAATACCCAATCGGCAGCAGCCTGCAAACCTCACTGGATCTCTTTCACTGTCTAATCTGTCACCGCAGATTCCTCAATTAGATAACAAAAATTTGGTTGGCCTCAGTTACAGGAAAACAAGTTTACATCGACTTTGAATTCGTTACACCTCGAAATGGATACATTTTTGTCCTGGGACAAGCATATTGATAGCATTGCGGTCATCAGAAGAATTAGAGATTTCGTGGACAGGGAGACCCTGATCTCCATATATAATGCCATAGTGCAACCCCACTTCAACTACTGTAGTGAGGTATGGGATACTCTGGGCAAAGGTCTCTCAAAACGTCTGCAAAAATTACAAAATAGATCTGCAAGAATAATTACCCATATGAGTAACGAAATTCCACACCTAGATGTTCTGAAGGCATTAGGCTGGGAAACTCTTGAAATTCAAAGAACTAAAACAAAAGCTAAACATATGTTTAAAGTACTCAATGGTATGGCCCCAAATTGCCTAGCAGATCTTTTCACTAAAAAAGCCGATGTTACTAAATACAATTTAAGGGGTTCCACTACCTCACTACAGTTACCACTCCCTAAAACAGAAAACCTAAAGAAATGTTTTTCGTATAGTGGGGCAAAAGTATGGAATTCCCTTCCAGAAAGCATGCGCAACTGTGAGTCGTTACCCTCATTCAAGTCTAAAATTGCCACTCACATATTTTATACATCATAATTTTATTGATTAAGATATATGTAGAAAATTCATTGTAAATATTTTATTATTTCACTCAATAGTTTTAATAGTCTAATTATTGTAAATTTTATCCACACGCCCTTTGTGGAAATCAGCTTATAGTTGACGGGACAAGCGTGTCTAAATAAAGCTATACTACTGCTACTACTACATTCATCGGGGCTCACAACGTTGAGTCGGTGTGAACATAGGAGTCCACTTTAGTAGTAATCTCAGCTGGTCTGTTTCGATCTGTTCACTGCGACAAAATCATAAGAAAGGCTAATAAAATATTTTATATCATTTTTCAACTGCGCAAGGCCGGATACATTAGTCATTAGAAGAGAACTCGTATCAGCCTATTGTATCAGACAATCCATCAGGCATCAGACGAATCATCGAATACGCGGCCCCGGTCTGGTCGGTATATAGCCCATGATGTAGTGTCTCGGTGCGCGTGCAGAAGAGGGCGCGGGCACTGCGCGCTATCATCTGGCCAAGTCATACAGTGCATGTCTTGAAGCTGATGACACTGATTAGCCGGCCCACTCCAGAACATTTTGAAGGCAATGACTACAACGACGAATGACCACGGTTACAATCTTAGATCGGGTTTCTCTGTAAGATACTCTTTTATTTTATCCCAAACACACAGAGGCTTTCTAATTTTATCAGTTACATATAAATACAGCGAATTAGTGAGTGAGAGTAAGTGCGAGAGAGAGAGAGAGAGAGAGAGAGAGAGAGAGAGTTAGTGTGAGTGAGTGTGAATGCCGAGCATGTGCGCGGGACCAGTGAGATTATTTTCTCCCAAATATTATTAGAATTTTGTTTATGTAATTGAAAATATGTTTATATTAAAATATATAATTTGTAAATATCTCGCAATTCAGGTAAAAATTCGAGAAACTTGGGACGCCCTGAACTACTCGGAGGCAAATGGTTCGGAAACACCGCATGTATTTTATCACTTCTACACTTCTAAGTGATAAGAAATTAAAATTAAAATTGTAACTCATTTTGAATGTATTATGTTATTTTAGAAATTGTATGCTCTCTAACAGTCATAAGATTACCGTGTATGCAAAAATAAATTGAATTGAAACTTGAGTCTTGAATCGCTTTTAAAAAGTGCCTTTGCAATATTTATTTGACGAGGAAGGTTTGAAGTCGGTAAAGTATTGAGTGTGTATTTCTTCTTTTTTTTAGCTGGGGCAATTACCAGTTTTAACGATGCCCCGGATAATGTAGTATTCATTCCAAAAGGACAAACTGCTTCGTTGAAATGGACTTACACCATCGCAAGTGGCGAGTCGTTCAGTTTCATAACTTGGATGACGTTTGACCCTCCTGGTTCAAGTAATTTCGCTGATTGGTTTCGCCTGGCTGTGAAAAGCTCGAACCAAATAGTTACCCTCCCTGACAAGTCGTCAGAAAGTAAAGGCGTTGAACTGTACGAAGGCCGTGTAGATATTAGGGATCAAGCGACACTGGAAATTCGTAACGTTACACTAGATAACAACTATCAGTGCAGACTGACATACAAAGATGATAAAGGCGCTGCACTTATAGTGGCTTCAGCCCTGGTGAGATTGATACCTACTGGTAAGTATGAACAGCATAGTATAGAAAGGGTGACGCTACAAGCATGTTTATGTGTATAAAATGGATTATGTACTTGTAATCAGGGGATAAGATTGTAATAGTAAGGAATAAGGTAAGATGGTACCTTGGGGGAGGGTGAAGGTCTATTGCGTGCATGACTAGTTGACCTAAATGGCCTCAGTTCTAGACTTTAGATGTTTTTAGCGGTGTCATTATTCAATCACTATTCATTGTCATTGGCGTAAATAGGATTATGCTAGAGTTAACCAAAGAATCATTCAAGACTATGATGATTAGTAATGTTGATATTTTTGAGAAAAGTAACTGCGATGAGGTGACCGGCCTGGAAGAGCATATCATGCGAACCGACCTTGCTCTCCAAGAAGTCTTCTGTAGCTGAATAATAGAAATCTGTCCGGTGTTCTGAAGGTGACAGGTTCGATTGCCACCAGGGGCTCTAGATTTTTCTTTGATTTGGAAATTTACTTAGTGGTAGATAAATAAAAATACATACTAATCCTTTAGAAAAGCATTAGAAACAATTTAAGTGAAAATTACGGATTTCAGTACATTTTAAGGAAATGTAATAATTGAGCTCCCGTTTAAAGCAACGGAAACTACGGGGCGGTGGGATTTTTCGACCTCAAAATTTTGCCATTTGACCAATTGCCAAAATGTTTAAACTAACTGTAGCCAGATAATGCGCGAGTGTTTGACACTAATTAGATGACGCCAGTACTGATTACGTCATCGGAATATTATGCAAATTTGGTGTTGCTTTCAGAATTTCAAAACATCATTAGAAAATGGCTCTAAAATCCAAATTTGTAGTCTTTTTTTGGTTATTTTATAGTTTTAGCGTGTAAAATATTGTTTTATAACTATTTCAATAAATATTTTTCAAAATTAGCAAAAACTAAAAAAAATTAAAATCCAAGAGGGCGGCCAAAATGGCGGCGTTTAGTTTGGAACATATGTTCCCATAGCAACGTTAATTAATTAATTGGCAACTGTGCCATGGAAACTAACTAGTAGGTTGTGCACTAATTGCATGCCAAGTGGCATACTTTAATTTCTAACCGTTTTGAAATTAGTATGGAGTAGGGTCCAAATACCCCCCTTATTCCTTCGTGTTCATCAAAATAGCTTATGCCTTTAAGGGTTAAACATTCATTTACATCATTCCAAACTTTAGGGCCAACATATCTAATATTAAACTTACAATAGTTGGTTCGAATTTTTGGAAAATAATAAGTGTATTTAGTTGAGAAATGTGTGTTATAATTATGTCAAATGTTAGCAGAGGAGGCCCAGAGGCCTGATGTGAGTGTTGTCAGTTTGCATGGGAAGGTCCAAATGTTAAGACCATAATTGGAATTTTGGACTCATAACGTTATCTCTGTAATTGAGAGTAATCTGAGTAATTGAGACTTGCCTAAAATGTTGTCTGTGTCGTTCTTGTTCGCTGTTGGCCCGTATGTTTTCGACCACTAAATCGCGTCTCATCGCATTTTAACTCCGCATGTATATAGACAGAGAAATTGCCCAATTTGCTGAGCAAAATAAAACCCGTCAAACCGTCCCTCGTAGCGGCTCTGAACCTCAAAGAAAATTAACCAAGCAACCATCATGAAGCAGTTTGAATCCGTGGCCGGGACTTATTGTGCCAGAAAAAACCGTTGGACTCAGTGGGTGCTAGTTTCTGCTTGATTACCATTAGTTAAAATATTACAATGCTCTATTGGTAATGAACTTTGCTTATATTATGCAATGCGACTGGAGTATTTTCACAAGTTGTCTTACGCGATATATTGATCACACCCTAGTTCGTAGTCTGAAGACTAGGATAAATACATGACCTCATTGGAAAGATAATCCTCTTTATTTCCATCTAATGTCTATTAATGCGAATATTATTTTTCAGTTTCTCCACAGATTGCAAACGGTTTTGTGTCTCCGATTACTGTCACCGAAGGTAATGACGTGGTTGTTATTTGTTCAGCTACTGGTAAGCCAGCACCAAATGTCACTTGGACTAACTCTGCTACTACCAAGAAACTGAATGAATCGATATCCAGCGCCCTGTTGGTGCTAAAGAACATCAGAAGGGACAGTAACAACGATTACACCTGCACAGCCACAAATGTCGTCAATACTGTGACTAAGGTTCTACATCTTGACGTACTGTGTAAGTAGCCAATTACAACGTACGTTTCTTTGTATGTCAGTCTCTAAGGATTTTATTTTCAATCAACAAGTATGGATTGAAACAATCAAAATGTTCTTTCAAACGCAATTTTTAATGTAAAAAGCATTGTGACTTTGGTATAATGCGTTTTTATGCTCTTTGTTCCTACTACTGAATATAATGCGCTGCTCCAACGTGTATTCCATTGGCTGAGCTCTGTTTGAAACAAAGAACAAAGGGATAAGCACAAAGGGCTAGCGCGCGAAACGTCAGCTGAGATCTTTCACCCTCACGGCGTAAAACATAACATATCAACTTTTAGTTGATCAATCCCATCATAATGCTATGAAAGTTTGTGGCATTAACTACAGCACTGTGTAATACTATTAACAACAAAATAACAACAAAAACAACAACAACAACTTTATTCATATCTACAGGTATACAATGTTTATATAGGATAAAAAGAAAATGGTGTGCTATGTTCGAACTCTGGAACTGTATGAGTCAAACAATCCCATGTCTATGCATATTGTTGAAACTCACTGAGAAAAAATGGAGGTTTACTGTACTTCCAGACCGTGGAAAGACTTGGTCTTCTGATGGATGTTACTGGTTGCACTTTTTGAACTGCTTGAGGAACTGTGCTGTTAGGGCTCCTAGGTGAACTGTGTTGTTGTAGTGTTCTTTTCTTAATTTTCTTTTATTATTATTACCTTTACAATTGTTATAAAGAAGTTACAGTTAAGATTACAGCCAGCAGAAATTATAGTACCGATTTGCATCTATATTAAAGTGTTAGAATATGTTGTCACCATCAATCACAAAAACATCTCTCTAGGAAGCCCCATTTAGAATTAAACTTTTCGTACGTGTTATTTTTGACAGCAGTATATTGTTTTCATTAACTGTCTAAACGATAAAAATTGTGGAGCGATGATTTTTTTGCGAGAAAGCCATATATTATATTTTCCTAAGACTAGTAAATAATTGAGTAGCAGTGTACGAGTTTCGAGTATCCCTACTATGACATCCTCAATGGAGAGATTTATCCTTTGACTTGTTACTGAAAACCAAAACTCTTCACATTGTGTCCAGAATTCTTTGGAGTGCTTACATGAATAGAATAGATGGTCACGAGTTTCAGGAGACACATTACAGAAAGTGCAGAGATCACAAGGGATGTATCCAATTTTGGCGAGACGTGAGTTTGTGAAAGTTATGTCATTTGTATCTTAAATTGGAAACTTTTAAGAAATGGTTCCGAAGCGTTTTTATTAGCACGTTGGAAGGCTTCTTTAATGTGTTGTCTTTATTTTTCAAATCCCCTTGATGCTTCTATTTTTGAATGAATAAGTAGACTATAAAGCAGTTTGCTCTTGCAATATTCCATGTCATATTTCTTATCACCAATGTGAAAGCTGTGTTGTTGTAGTCAGTGTTGTTACTGTTGGCCTCCTTGATGAATTGGCTTGGGGAACCATGTTGTCACCTCTTTGGCAGCTAATACTGGAGAACCTCTGTCGCCTGTAGTTTTAATTGTTGTTTATGTTGACCATGTTGGCATGCCTTCTATTGGCCTTGATGTTTGAGAACTGCTGCCGTAGTTGGGAGTGTTGTTTCTTGTCTGCGTCCTATAAAATGTTTTGCAGAGAAGAGACCAAGCGTGTGTTTCCGTAATTTAGAAGAGCTTGATAGGAATCTACAGCATTCTTGGCCAGGGTTTTTGCCTTTCTTAGGACGAATTCAATAAAGCTTTTACACTTGTAATAACTTTAACTTTAACTTTATTGAATTTATATTGCGCAGATTCTATATATAAAATATTCAAGTGCACATTACAATAATGTATAAATACCTAATAAAATATT
>JANVCH010069265.1:0-10353 GCA_025505405.1 Epizoanthus rinbou | reverse complement strand
TCAAAATCTGCTTTGACAATGCAATGACAATGCAAATGACAATGAGCTTTTGACAGTGAAGCGAAATCGTCTCTAACGTGGCTGCGGCTAGTAAATGACTGGAGAGTGCCACAGGGGGGCAATTGTTATCTAACACATGTGTTTGGATACGATATTTAAACACATGTGTTTTATCACTTTTATTCCATATGTAAGTCCTGTTAATTTATGGCTTAGTGAATAATAACAGGATTTACACATGGAATAAGAGTGATAATACACATGTGTTTAGATATTGTATCCAAACACGTCTGAAGAATAACAATTTCCCTCTGTAGCACTCTCTAGTGATTTAACATCCGCAGCCACATTTTCACTATGCTAATGTTCTCCTACAGGACTGTAGCAAGACTGTTTTTAAAATTTTCAAAATGTAAGTGCTTGTGAATATCAGGGTTTGAGGGCACCATCCACGAGACCTCTCCTGTTTGCCTCCTGGTAGATTGGTCAAAAGAAACAGACTGAGACATTTTGACCATTTGCATCTTGGTAGCTGCAGCCCTGTTCTTCAAGTATTATAATTAGTTATAAAATCACTTTAGTTTGTAGTCAGCCAGGACGCTATAAACATTAGCTGACGAAGGCAGCATTAGCCGCCCAAAACATGTTTTTTAATTAAGTTTTATAGTCAGAGTCAAGCCTTAAACATTTCCAAGTAATTTTTTCTAGGCCCTTAAAACCCAATGTATTACAATACATTGAATCCCAGGCAGTTTTATATCATGTGTTAGCCTTCCTGGTTAGTAGAATGTTTTTACATCATCATATTAAATGCTATCATGTTAAATTATGTCACTTGAGTGCATTATTCTGTAGATTACACCTCTCCGCACCACAACAAACCTTTTATCAGTCATCTTAAGTTTGCGATACCTGTATGAGTCATATAAAAGCAAGCCTTCTCATCCATTTTGTGTGATTCACAGGGTAAGTGCTGGCCACTACACAACATTTGCTTTCCATGATGGTAAGTATGCTGTTATGTTCAGTTACATGTACAGACTTGCTATGTTCGCACATGATTACTACGCAAGTTCTATTAAGCCTCCCTCCCTTGAGCCTCCTCTCTATTAAGCCTCCTCTCTATTAAGCCTCATATATTGCCCCCTCTCTCTGTTGAGCCACCTACTTTGCCCCTCCTTCTATTAAGCTTTCTATATTATTTAAAATTATTATATTACCCTCAGCTATCTCTCTTTTAAAAGCCTCCTATATTACCACTCTCCCTGTTGAGCCACACATTGGAGCTCCATATGCTTTTCCTGTTAATTTTGAGTCAATAAGGGCAGTTTTAGCGAGAGTCACATTTTTGAGATTTTGCACCATGCGTGGCCCAATTTTAACAAAATCTAAGTTTGCTAGTTTTCGATCTGGAATGTCTTTTTAGGCCTCTTAGCATTTGTAGATGCACTTCATATGCTTTTCCTCTTCATTTTGAGTCAATACAGGCAGTTTAAAATATATTCACATTTTGGAGATTTTGCCCCATGTCATCCCTGTGCATCGGGGGGCCCATTTTCAGACAATCTAATTTTGCTAGTTTTTTATGTATAAAGTCTTTATAGGCCTCTTAGCCATTCTAGATGCACTTTATATGCTTTCCTGTTCATTTTGAATCAATACGGGCAGTTTAAAAGATATTCACATTTCTGAGATTTGCCCCATTCCGGTCCTGTGCCTCGGGGTCCCATTGTGAAAAAAAATCTAAGTTTGCTAGTTTTTTATCTAGAATGTCTTTTTAAGCCTCTTAGCCTTTGTAGATGTACTTTGTATACTTTTCCTGTTGATTTTGACTCACTATGGGCAGTTTTTGAGATAGTCTAATTTTTGAGATTTTGCCCCATTCCGGGCACGATTTGAGAAAAACTAAGTTTGCTAGTTTTTAAACTAGAATGTCTTTTTAGGCCTCTTAGCCATTGTAGATTTGCTTCATATGCTTTTCCTGTTCATTTTGAGTCAATAGGGGCAGCTTAATAGATATTTACATTTCTTAGATTTTTCCCCATGGGAACTATCAAACATAGATTTTGTCTCTTATTACCCCCTTATGTGACATTGCTTGGTGGAAAAATAGGTACTAACGTGAACTCCGTCTGTAACGTTGTAGTCTTTTCTTCAATATTTCTGGTTACATGCTCCCTAAATCACTGTAACAATTTATATAAAATTGTATCCTATGCATACAACAGCATCTGATTTTATGTTAGACAATTAAAGCTTGTTATGTCGCTATTTCTATTTTATTATCTGATTCATTGGGTTTTATGAAACCACCTGGTGGGATAATCCTGTTGGGATAATTTACGAATTAAAGCATTTGCTCTGTATTGTGTTTAGTATAAGAAATCCTGCAAATCCCCAGATTTGCAAAGTATAATTCCAGCAGAAAAGTGCCATTCATCGTTCATCGTTCATCATTCATCTTTCATGGTTCATCATTCATCATTCATCTTTCATCATCCATCATTCATCATTCATCTTTCATCTTTCATCATTCATCTTTCATCAATCATCAGTCGTCATTCGTCATTTGTCATTCATTGTTCATTTTTCATCATTGATCTTTCATCATTCATCAATTATCATTGGCCATTGGTCATTCATGATTCATGGTTCATCATTCGTCTTTCATCAATCGTCATTTGTCATTTGTCATTCATCATTCATCTTTCATCAATCATCCGTTGTCATTCCTCATTCATCGTTTATCGTTCATCATTCATCATTCATCGTTCATCACCCATTGTTCATCATTCATCGTTCATCATTCTTTATTCATCATTTATCATTTGTCATTTATCGATATGTTATCAAACAGCAGATGATTGTAAACCTCATTCCAAGTACCTCTAGGAACAAGGTTAGAGGTTATGATATGGTGGAGGGGGTCTGGGAGTGACAATGTACTTCATGATATGATTTCAATCCTAGGTGGATGGTACAACTTCAATGACAGCACAGTCACCAGAACAGACGAAGATCACGTCGCCAGGTGTAAAGGTTATATTTTCTTCTATACCCGCCGCCATCCAGATTTGAGCATAATCGAAAAGCTAAGGCAGTGAAGCACAAGGCAAGATAATGTTATTGAACTCTCACAGATCTCAGAACTGTTAAAGAATATAAACAAATCTGTTCAGAATTTAAATATATAAACTTTGAAACACAAGTGAGACAAATTAACATGGTGGTCGTGCATGATGAACTGTTCAGTGCAGAGTGGTTATCAACCAAATTTGAAAGAGCTTCCCACAACAGAATTATGGCCAGCTAATAAATTGATTGTTCGGGGAATTTAGCTAAAATTATTGGCAGTTCATTACTTGATGACAGGTGGTGTCTACTGAATGTGTACTGTTTTACATGTACTTTGACGAATTTCTGAATTATTATTTGCTCTTATTGTCACCAGTTATAGACGCAGCTAGACTATCAAGTATTTCATCTCCGTGGGAGATGAATCATTTGTAGGCACTGTTCTTCCAGTGCTCAGTGAGTAGTAACCGTTTGGACATAAAACTGAAAACAGCGTCCTGAAAATGAGTTAGTTTTTGAGAAACCATTTCATCTCTGAATACATTTTTATAATTTAATTTGCAATTTTCATAGTTTTAAATGAACGGATTTTCATATTTTTTATCCCTTGAGTCCAACATGGGGTCAAGAACATAACCTGGTACCATTCTAATGCCACTCTTGTCGGTTGTAATGTCACAGTTTGACAGATTGCAGTATTCAGTATAATGGTCGAGAGAACTCGCTTCATGTAATATGACAATTATGGCAATTTACAGTTACTAAATCAACAGATTTTTTGAATAATTTATTTTTGTATTTAGAGGGTATATTTGTACTTTATAAGAGAGTTAAACATCATGTCAATTGACCGTAATTAAAAAGATGACAGCTGTACATTTAACCACAATACCTTGTGAACCTAACACAACGAATAGGCACATAGAAACTCAAAGCCATATCTTTTTGTGAAATTCGTCCCTGTATTAAGGGCAAGTTCGTTTGGCACTATTCCGGAATACGAATAGTCGGAATAAATCGGAATAAGCGTTCGTTTGGGAGCTATTCCTATTCCGGAATACTTGGAATATATTCTGTGTATTCTGTTCCGGAATAAGAATATCCCAAACGAATGAGCCCTAAAGAGTTCGGAATCCAGCCAGTATTTTAGGCTGGAGTCCGGAATCCTAAAGCTGGCGGAAATCAGGAATCCGATCAGTTTTCGGTTTTGGAATCCAGAGGATCGGAATCTGGCGGGGAATCTGGATCCAAATTATGAAATTAGTTGGAACAGGATGTGCCAATTATTATTTTGCACCCTCCCCCCAACGTTGTATCGGGGGGTAGCTGGGAGTCAATAATTTAGTTAAAATTAGGTGTAACAACTATTTTGTCCGAGATTGCAGAATCCAAAGTGTTCAGTAGAATCCATAACCCTTGTCATCCTTGGATTCTGTTTCATGGGGCAGTCGGCCTGACCTGTACAGATGTAAACATGTATTTTGTTGTGCCTATTGTTGGTAGTAACCACTGTACATAGCCGATACAAAGAAAAAACAATTTAAATCGAATGTTTGGCGATGTCGCTGGTTGGATTAACATCAGTGATGTTATTAATGATATTATGTCTTCACCCCTTTGGGACGAAATATTGCAATTGCCGACAAACATCGACGATTTGCTAAATCCGTTTTTCGTCAGTAATAGCAAAAATAAATGGAAATTTTTTCTCTCCTGCCTCTGCTCTTTATCGTTTTCTAAATTTAGATCAAGTTTTATATATTTAGCCTTTTTCCCACTGAACCAAAGTCCAAAGAGCACTCTTTTGTCACAATGTTTGTTGTGATTTATTCTTAGCAGTTAGTAAATATTGCGCTTGTAACTCGCTGTACAAACACGAAATCATGACGTGTGATATCACTGCTCTATCAGAATCTTGCTATGTGTTCAACATGCCTTAATGACTCTAAAGTATAGATTGTGTGAACTTGGGTCGGCGAATAAGGTCCATAGTTTAAGATATGATATTTTCTTGGTTGCGAGACATGGCGGACTATTAAGGCTCACATAAGCCAAACATAAAGTCACTACAAAAGAAGGGATTAAATAAGTCTCAATGGCTTTTTTGTAATTGAAATTATCGATACAGTTGACTAAGATCATATAAATATTTTATAGACATTTTTCGCAATTTATCAGTTACTCAAAACCTGCAAGGACATACAACAGCGGAGTTTAGCCTACAGTTTCGTCACGGCAAAATTAACGTTTCCAGTTCAAGTATACAAGCCGACAATATGGTGGAACAAGTTCGAGGTATAAAGAGAAAAGTGCCGGCCGACTCTAATGATTTAATGGGAGCACAACAGATTTCAACGATGTTAGAGTTTTATCCGCATGATGGCCAGTTGGAAATGTTTTCAGCTTCACAGACGGCGACACACGGATTCTCGAGCCAAACGCAGCAGCTAGCTGGTGAGTCAAATATCCACAATACCTCCAGCGCAAACTGGCGTATTGCCTTCCACAAGAGAACTGTTTACTGCCAGTAATGTATTCAACGACAACGGACGCCACGCTTGCCTCTATCGACCTCAATCTGTATCATATACCATTCTACATACCAAACCAACCCTCTCTTAGTTCCTAACTCCCGTGGAGTATAGGGCCCGAAAAACAACTGCGGATGAGCAATTTGAATCTGAAGTAGCAAATGTAGTTTTGGTCTCGCTGATCACTGAAGCACTTGTTCCACCTTGTCAGGGATCCTGATGTTGACTGATTATTTATACTCGACAGTGTTTCTTCTTTTCTATATTTATTGATTGATCGAAAAGCTTTGAAATGTTACCAAGCCCCTCGTCATTTGTACTGCATGAACCAGCCATGGAGAAGTGAGGCGACGAACAAAGAACTGTCTTTAAAACGAAGTTACCACAGTTTTGACACTAGAACATTCCACCGTGGATCGCGTGGAACACGACCAGAGCCTTACTGTCAAGGCCTTACCCAAGTTATATACCAAATCACCCAAATGTTGGCCAAACTGTACTACATGTATCAATCACAGTGCCAGATTAAGGCAAGACGGAGATATGTTGATAACAAAATGCGGCATGTGCGTCAGCAGAGTAAATATTACGTATTAATTATAGAAATCATCCTCCCGGACACATATATAGTAGACGAGACAAGAGGATTTAGTTTCAGTATTATAATATAGACTTATAGTATCATGAGAACCTTTTTATCGGAAAATTGAGGCTGAGAACAGCAAACATTTTAAGAACATGCTGAGAACATACCCAAGACCGGAATTTCGAGAGGCACTGGGCTCTGTTTGCTTGTTTTATTTTTCTATTCCCATCAGAGCAGTTTTAATTTGAAAGGTGTATAGACCTAGAATTCAACTGCAAAACACCATTGTTAGCCACGAACGTATTGTCAACATGTTTGATATCCGTCAAATAAATATGTTTTACGGAATTTCATCCAAAGTAATTCAACACAGCTTAATTTAAAGCTTGGAAAATCACATTACCAACTGTCTTAAGAACGTTTTCACCCTGAAATCGCCAAAAATATGAGAAAGTTGTTATTAAGAAAAATGCATGTAAACTGAAAAATTATACACAGGGCAGCTTTAATTTATTGAGTCAATTTTAGTTTGTACAAGACTTAATGATAATGTAAACTAAAGCCCGCTTCACACTAGCAACGTAATCGTAATCGTAATCGCAAGCGTAAAAAATGTAAAGAACATTAAGGAAAAGACAAAGGAACACTTTGTTATTCAAATTTCTAACGCTTGCGATTACGATTATGACGCTAGTGTGAAGCGGGATTATAGCATTGATAAATTAGAATCTCCTAAGAAAATCTCACAAACTTCACTAGGTTCCTAGATGTAAAATATGAACATATAATAAACTTCCTCCATATATTTTGGAGTACTCGCGCTATGTTCTGGGATTTTTCGGCATATTCAATATTTTTGGCCAGCACTGGTGTACGATTTTAATAACACACTCATCCGGCGCCTAATACATTTATTCCATTTACTTTTAAGTAAAATAATTAAACACAAAATAATAACACACAACTGACTCCGAGAACAGTAACGGCAAACATAGTAACATCCTGGATGTTTTGACTAGGTATTTGAATGATATATAATTCAATATACATTTGTTCTGAATTAAGCGGTATGCCTATGTACATATCAGGGCAGTCTCCGAATACTAGTCCGAACATTTTATTATTTTACTTGAATTGAACACCTGTAGCTGTGGACCTAAATAGTTTTACACTCTATATTCCCACGCGCTTCGACAAATAAATAAATCTGCATTGCAGTAGGAATAGAACAGTCACAACAACTACAGGACGTGCCTATCAAATCTTCAATGTTTTTAACTTTCTCAATAACTTATCTACAGAACTTATTCTAAATTCATAAGAATAAATTCGCTCTCATATAGGATGAAAGCATCACTTTACACACACCCTCTATGCCTCTAGATAAACTCCCATTTCCAACCAACATGCTTTGTGAGCGTTTGTTATTGTTTACAACCTCATATTGAAGTCACAGTGTTTCTTTATTTACTATCACGGTTATTGGAGCAGGAAAATATGATGAGGATAAATTCTATTTTGGATCAATTAGAAGTTAGTGTAGTAATATAATACGTATGCTTTCAAAAAAGAAATTTGCTGCCGCCCGCAAAGCATCTTGGATGCAAATAGAACATTAATATATTGACACCTGTCACTCACTCGCTTGTATCGCCGTAAAACAGACCAGGATCCAGCTAGTTGCATAAAACTTTACTTTGGACGTTCGTTTACATCGGACGTTGATGCATAATGTTTAACGTCCGCCATCCAGCTCTTATTCAACCAGGTCCATGAGGCGTCAGAATTATTACTCGGCCATGATTGTGTACTGCGTGCGGCTATAGCGCAATAGTGCTACTCGTTCCACTGATCCCAGCTCCCATGGAGCCTTCGGAGCTGGCGGGACTACCGACGTTACAGTGCGACTACAGAAACAGGGGCCATTTGCGAAAGAGCAGCCAATCCCAACACAACTTAGAAACAATATAATTACCCTGAAGATATTAACTATAAGTCGAAAGCGTTAGGACCTAGTTTTAAACACCACATTTTTTGCCTTTTATCATATATATATATATATCAATATAATTGGAGTTTGCGGTTTTGATTCCAGACAAACCGTTGGAATCACTTCAGTATTGTCACTTGATAGTTTTATGGTTTGCTTGTTTCAGTAGTCGCACTGTAAATAAAGTTACTTTACCATTACTCATTTTATATATAACAAATTAAAATCACAGTGTTCGCAGTCAGAAGGGAAACCATTTCAAACACATAAATGGAAAAACGTCACCAGTATTCGGTTCAACAATAAAGAAATCTTAGAAGAATGGTAGCCTTTTGTGGAAACGGATTCTCCATTTGGGTTTCGGAACAGCGCGCAGTTGTTTTCGTTCTTTTCCCCTGTCGTAGATATTTGAATAAGATTGTGTTCGTCGTACCAACTTTGTGGAACTTGCAATCGTTGCTCCGGCTGACTCATTTGTAGGTTGTAAACTCTTGGAGTAACAAAGCTGCTTGTGCCTGGATCGCTGTCTCTGCATTTCAAGCGGAGACACACTTACTGCCCCAAGAGAATTGGTCTGTTGTTGACGCTGTATCGATGCGCTGTAATGTCTTTCTTCCTGTATTGGTGAAATTCGGGAACTACGTGAAGTACGAACCTCTTCTATCCTTTTGCGGTCATAGACACTACCGTTTTGCTTTGCTGAGATAATTGATTTTGGTCGTTCATGAATATTTGGAAGAGAAAGACTTCTGCTAAGCTTCATCGAAACATTATTGTTCTCTGTGTGTTTTTGTAACGGGAAATTTGCAGAGAAGAACCTTCGTCTTTCTTCGAGTTCTCGTTGTAGTTTCTTGTATATAGTACCAGGGTTTCTCTCCAGTTCCTGATCGGTCGTCTCCAATTCACTGCGCAACTGTCTCTCTTGCGCGCAGATGGATCGGAATTCCTTCTTTAATTTCCAATCAGGTTCGTCCTCCCACATTACACAGTTGTTAAAATATTGTATACGTTCAGTTAAGAATCTTCCAATGAGTTTCTACATCCTTAACGACAGGTTGTTGCTACGATGTCTTAGTTACGAATTTCCTGTATTTTCGTATCGTTGCGGCGTAGAGTTCAATGTTATTAGTTTTCTTAACGAAGCCAAATTTCCAAAACCAACTCAGGTAACAAAACAAACTTTTCCAGTGCAATGCAATAGTGCGATATTGCAACTGGAAGTTCAAGTGATCCAGTTTCTTCTCATAACAACTTGACAATGGTTCATTTGGCCTTCAACAATGCAGCTTCTTTGAACTTTTATGCGCTAAAACAAAACCCATTTATGCGTCAACTCTTTGGTGCGACCCTCGAGCTATACCATTGCATTGTATGACAGAACAAAAGCTTCGACTTTTGATGGTCATTAGATTGCGTTCGTAAAATACAAAGTGACTTGTAAGTGGAATTGAAATTGTAAGGCTAATGGACCGATTATTATCATAATCGTTTGTGATTTGAATAAATGTTGACTATAACCCGGTCTTGTTGCGTGGTATTAAAACGATTGGAAACGCAGAACATGCCACAAAATCGTATCATGTTAGGATAGGAATAAGGAGACAAAGTGCGGCCAACGTTGGTCGTGCATTCTATATTCCGTGTCCTGTGCGGATTATTGCACAGCTAATTGCTTGATAGAAACCCTTTTAGATATATCTGTAAACGTCCGACTATTGGACGATAATTATACTGAAATTACTTCTATTCTACACGACATTGCAACTTTCTTTTCATTATTTTGCAAATCTTGAGATACCACGCTGTTTTCTGAGGAACGAGGTTCGATTTTAATAAGTTCACGTACAATACATGTAATGTCCTAATAAATGCAAAATAAGATATGAATATGAACCAGCGAGGATTTGTAACGACAATGGATACCAGTTAATTAACTCTCACAAATCAGCCGGCCGTATTCTATACTGAGCCTTGTGGCGTTATGAATAACTAAATGAGCTTTCTTCGTGGATTTCGTACCACCGCCCACAATTCGGAACATGCGCACTGAGACACTGTATCAGGATGACTTCAGCTTTAGTAAATGGAAAAGTAACATTGGCTGGAGATCACTGGAGCAAAGGAGGGCAGATTCAAGACTGACCCTCCTGTACAAGATCTACAATGGACAT
>JANVCH010069254.1:0-10353 GCA_025505405.1 Epizoanthus rinbou | reverse complement strand
TCATCCCCTCCCCACGCCCCATCCACTTTAGAAAGAGCACATAATTACCTGATAACTTGTCTGGCCTACAGTGTTGACCATTGGCATTCTATTGATTATGGAGGGACTGTCTGCATTTCTACATGCGCTCCGTTTGCACTGGTAAGTCCGTCGTTGCTTCCATGTTTGCTACATTACAGGTGTACTTAGTGCCACCACTATCAGATGGTGCAAGTGGCTAATATAACACGCAATCGATTAAAAGTTCGGTATTAGACTGGTACAGCTTAACACGAATCTTGGTATATATGTACCAAACTATGGTCATTAATCTTTATCTTTTATCGTTAACCTTTATCTTTGATAGTCTACTGTAAGAATGTATCAACCAAACTCAGAAGCCGCTCTCAGAGTATGAGTGAATGATTTAGAACCAGTTTCTATTCCCCCCAGATAAAGTAAGCGAGCATCTAGACTTAGGGTTAGGGAATCTTAAACATGTGTGAATAGTTAGTTACTTTTCTAAACCAGTAGCTTCTGTGTGCTGATGATTTGTATTGCATATTTGTGTGTATGTGAGTGTGTGTACATGTATGTATGTATGTATGTACGTGTGTGTGTATGTGTATACATATACATATATGTATGTGTATGTGTATGTGTATGAGTATGTGTATACATATGTGTTTGTGTTTGTGTATGTGTATACATATGTGTATGTGTATACATATGTTTATGTGTTTGTGTTTGTGTATGTGTATACATATGTGTATGTATATGTGTATGTGTATGTGTATGCCTGTGTATGTATGTATGTATGAATGTATGTATGTATGTGTATGTGTATGTGTATGCCTGTGTATGTATAAATGTATGTATGTGTGTGTGTGTGTGTGTTTCGTCCTGGGATAAGTTAATCTCACTATCGGTTTGTTTACACGAGTAGCTTCATGCCATCCGAGATTTTATCAAGGAAATGACCACACCCCGAGATGAGTTCATCGCGTGTAAAAGCATTATTTTGTGGAGCAGGTAGCATCATCTACCCTTCACGTGGCATTAATAATAATTTTAATTCATTAGTGCATCAGTTTAAGATATGACTTCCAAATTTATTTCGCCGTTTACCAACCCTTTCTTGCCATTGACAAGGCGTTGTCATAAGTTTCTGAGTGACGTCACTGTTAGCAACCAATACGCGTGTGTATTGTGTGTGACGTGTCAGTTGTGTCACTTTTAAAACACTGATCAGTGCTTCAGACCGACTGCTATTCCTTGTGCCAAATGACCTTTTCAGTCTTGTTCTCTTTTTCAATCCACCTTAGTGTTACTGACACAGTGATCTTCGTATGCAGGGTGGAATTCCAGAATAAGTTCTACAACGGTTCAGGGTACAAGTTTATTCCTTTCTCCTTTAAAGCTATTCTCAGCGGTGAAGATGAACAATAGAGGTGAACAACAGGACTGCTGTCTTGCACAATTTGGGCTTTATGATATTTACTATTAATATAGGGAATCGGGAAAGTTCTGCAGGAGTCACTGTGTATGAAGTGTAAACTTAATAGAAACTGACAAGTCTCGTCTGCATACAGACAGTTTGGGTTGATCTTTGAAGAACGTTCACAAAGTTTAAAAGCTGGGTTTGTTTACAGTAATCCCCCATTATCTCGAGCTCTCCGGGAAAACGAAAAAATGTTCAAGATTTTTGAAAAAAATAACTGTTGTAGTAATTTACCAGCCATTACATTTATCTTCTATTTTCAACTTAGTTTTTACCATTTAAACGAAGAGAAATAATATCGGTAAAGTCATTAGAGCAGTCTAAATTAATGAGAGATGTTTCTTTAAAATAAAGGTTGATTAGTTTGGGGTCGTAATTTGGTTTCCGCTTTCAGCGTTAATTAGAAATAAAAGGAAAAATTTAAATAAATTTAGGTCTATGCAAATGACAACTGATTGATCGCGATAACCGGATTCGAGATAAAGGGAGATCAGTGTGCCATGACAGTCCTTCAGTTTGTAACTTTCTTATTTAGTACGCTAACTATTAAACATTAAAGAACCATGATTTAGCTGGTGACTCCAGTTGTGTTGCATTATCGTTAGCAAAAGACGTGAGAACCACCTAGATATAAACAAATATCATTTTGACTGGAAATCGGCAAGGCATGTTTGATGCTCGATGTATATACGCGACATCTTACAATGGAGGACAGGTAGTGTTAGAGGCCTGGGGAAAATGTCGCCTATGAACTGATAAGGCATGCGTGAAATAATGCGTGAAACCCACTCTCGACCGTGATCCAAGACTTATTTGCCCTGCTCACCAGAATTGTTTATACACAATACTTGCCCTGCCGGCCTGAATTCGTACATCAGGTTACATGTATCTGGGATCTTGCCTCAATAAACAATTGTCCTGCTGGTCAGAATTATTGCACATTTAATATCTTGGATGAGTTATACCAGCAGTGATGTGTGCATATTTAAGCCATGAAACGTTTACATAAAACTTTTCTTGACAGTTCACATGTAATCCTCTCCAGTAAATTTAGATTCAAAGTCCGTGTTATTTTTTCAGATACAACATATTGTGAATTTAATCGTATGGAAAACTAATAAATCGTGTTAACGGAGCTTCATTTCGCTGTAACTGATAGTTGCAAGGAAACTCCATTCGTCCCACTGGGGTCTGCCGATCTGATTCAAATCGCCGTGACCACAATTGTTGAGCCACCAGCCAGACTTGTCATGGCACACGCCATGGTCGTTCAAGTCGTTATCTTGATCACGAGTCGTAAATTGCATGCCATTGTGATTGCTGATTCCATCGATGTATCCGTACAGCGCATTCCTGATGTTTCCTGCTGTAAAGTTATCTACCCTCAATCTATACTTGTCGGTTGCGCTGGACACTTGGAAATGTTCATAAGCTGCATATCCCGTGTTTCCTGATGCAGAACTTTCTCTCAACTCAATTCGAAGAGCTGTATTTGATTTTGTCAGGCGGTGAATTGCATCATTCCCCAGCCACAGTTCACCGCTTGTGTTGCCGAATCCAACCTGATACTCGGACCATGTTCTATTAAAATGTTCACGGAAAGGTTTAAAGCGACGTTGAAACACAGTCCACCCCCCACCGTCGGTAGATTGGTCGCAGTGGACGGTTATTTTGCCATGACCATCGGGATCAATTATATATTCACCATCTCGCTTTGCACCCTGGGACAGGTACTCGTTGCAGTCACGTGCTGAAATAGTATTTTAAGGTGTCGATATGAAAATTCAGATTTTAAGAAATAGAAAAGAAATGCAGGAGGAAATTTGGTCTTCCTATTAAGTGTTCTTTTTGTTTGGGGGCGAAAGTGGAATAAGAGTGGGCGCCTTTCTCCCCTTTTGCGAGGCCGAACGAAACAAAACATCACCCAAAAAACAAAAAAACGTCTGATAGATAGAGTAGAAGAAATGAAGTAAATGCATTTTTATAGGGTAAATAAAATCACTGAAAATGTTTAATAAACATAGAATATAGAAGGGCAGTATTTTATACTTTACGTGTAAATTTTACATTGGCTCTGTACAGTACATGTACTCCAATTTACGCACTGTATCAGTGCTTTGTTCGATGACAGAAATGCCGATGTTCTTGTTGTACTTACGTAATGTGTCGCAGAATTTCCCCCTGTATGGCTTTGTACAGTTGCATATGAAGAGTTCGTGGGTACACGTGTCTACACATGTGCCGCCATTTTGACATAGGTTGGGAGAGCATCCGGGACCTTGCTGTAGAAAAGCAGGTATTACTACACTTTAATGTAAATAGTGTCTTTGAATTAGTTTTAGAAAAGGCACTTTAAAAACTTATTATTATTATTATTATTATTGTTTCATGTAAGCACGAAATAATTCTTGCGTCATGTACATGTCTTCGGAAGCTACAATACATATTTTCAAAAAGATAGTGAAAGTTACTGGGATCACGAAAACATTTATTATCTTTGTCTTGCCAAATACACTTCGCCTGGAGTCATTTTCTAACATAGGGGTCTAATGGGTAACTCGCAGATTACAACTAATCCTAGAATTGATTACAGTCAAATGCAGGCTATTTCACAAGCTGGGGCCGTATTTGCAGAGTCCTACCAACGATATATCGATACAATTTATTTGAAAATGTAGGACTTCTAAGAAATGTCTAAAGTGCTTACGTTTTGGAGAAAAGTACGCCATGTCTCAAAATTGCAGGCCTCGGTCATAAATTAATTATCGCCTTAGCGACATCTTAGCATGAAGTTTGTTGGCGATTTGGGAACAAACGCGCAGAATGTCAAGTTTGTCAATCATTTTGTGAAGTTGCAAAAAGTGGTCAACATTTCAATATAACTTGTCTTAATCCTAAACTTACTGTAATCCGGTACATATTAAATCTAAACTTGATTAACTAGTCGCCTTCCTTAAAATCAATTAACGTGCAATTTTGTTGGTCTAAACTTGGTGAGCTTGTTTAATACTCTGTATACACTAAATCTAACTTGATCGGTCCTTGATAGGAAAGCACTTGTCTCACTATAGAAGGCGGGGATCAGGGCCGAGATGGGACGAGACCAACCGTCGTTCCGAGGTTTGTTTTCACCGCCTCTTGCAAGCTCAATCAATCCTAAAAAACAAACCTGACGCCTCTCCTCGTATCGCGAGACATGTACTTTAAGGTGCAGTAATAGCACTGTGTCATATATTAAGAAAACACGAGTTACCGTCACGGTATCGTCCAAGTGAAAGTGAGTAAAGTTGCTCCTTCCCCGATAAGACAAAGGTGTTAATTCACGAGTCGTATCGCAAAGCTCGCAAACATGACGTGTGACGCCAGCGTGTTCATAGTTAAATGATAAACATCGACCGTCCTGCAGGCAACTGACTCCACAATGCAGCTCGTCTTGCACTAGGCTCCTGTCAATCACATGTTCAAACAATGCCATGTCTGTTGAATTGGGTATATACATGCATATAGTAATATTCATCTTTACATACATACGTATATACGTAAATACTGCATTTAATGTATTTGAAATGTACACAGTTACAAAAGACTCGTCCCTAAATGAGTGAGTGAGTTCTCACCTTTCTCAAAGTTGTCAAACACCCCGGTCAAGGTGCAGGCGCTGCGGTGGACAGCTATCCCGCCAGTCCATGTGCGCACTTGAAGAAGCAGCAACAGCAATGTGTGAGCAGTGAATGTTCTCGACATGTTGCCAGTCCACCACACACGACCGAGTGACCTTAAATACAGCCGTGCAACTGAATTAGGAAAGTATAATGAGAGTAGAGCGCTACTATTTGTTATCAGCTCATTCCGAAACGTGTTTTTAAAATGGGTTAAAATGGGTTTAGTTTATGGTTCCCATAGGGTTAGCTTATGGTTAGATTGGGGTTAGGTTTGGGGTGTTTTCGTGCAATTTTAAGGAGTTTTGCGGTTGAATTTCGGGTGTTTTCGGCTATATTAAGAGTATACCCCGAGCTTATAACCGATATTTTAAGGGTACCGCCAGAACGTATACATTTGTTTGGCTGGTTGCTATGGCCACTATGACTAGTAAAGACTACGCGAATTTCACTTGGCCAGTGTCTATGTGATTTTTCAAAAAGGAGTGACTGTTCAGCTGACATCCCCGAAGATTTTCCGAACACTTTCTAAATTTTTCTGGAAATTTGCATTCAAATGAATTGCATATAGTATAGTATAGACTATAGTTTAGTATTGGATTTGATTGCATTTACATAGTATTTATGTTCTTCATTAAATTGGGTAAAGCCGTAAAAAGAATTATAATGACAAACTAAATTTACTCAGTGATCAGTTAAACTGCATGTAATTTTTTTAAAAAGAAAACCACTTTACGATTGCCCAGCGCTATTCAAGATGTCATGCATATCACTATCTGGAGCGGATGCAGTCACCGAATATATAAACACAATGACAGAATGACGGTGTATTTGTTATAGGATAATAGGAATATATAGAAACAGCTGCTTACCAAATTCTGTTCCGAAGCTGCCCTTAACCATTAATAATTGGTCTTCCAATGGGTTCTTTTCGCAAAATACACACACGTTATATGGACCACTATTCAGGGTAATTAGGCAGTCTGAAATCCAAATTTGCCAACTAGACAAATTATATATATATCAAGTTTTTTAAAACTTTCCGTGCAAAAAAAAAACAACCAAAAAAAACCCCAAGACCAACCCATTTCTGTTGTGTATTTGCAAAAATAACAATATATTGGATGAAAGCAAACCTGCGACGCCAAGTAGGTTAGACTTCAATCTGGAATCCTTTGCTGAATTTTATCGACCGATCCTACCTTATCCGGCCCAACCTGAACGAACGACGAGAATCAAGGGAACAAAAACGGAGGTGATCTAACTCCAAGTACAGTGTACGACTATGAAGTATCAGTGTATGCCAGATCAACTTCCTCGATTTACTAGTTAATGTTTATAGTTTAACTCTAGCTACAGTTTCAGTTGATGCTATCATAAAATCAATACATGCATTAAACTATACTCGCTGTAAAGGCAGATGGTTGTAGTTTTTCAAACGCCTTAAGAACGCAGTGATATTTTATATATTCAAAATATCCCTAACTGAAAAAGCACGTTTCACAGACATGATAGAACTTGAAGGTTAGTGCCTTTGAACAGAATATCTGGCAAAGTTCACCCTCTTGTTGTCATGCAGTCTTCTCTGTTACAGTTTTGTTAGAAACGACTACTGGCGCGGTTTTGTTCAAATTAATGTACGAGTTAACTATTAAAAGTATGTATACGTACCTTTTGTGCCTTATGAAAGCTTGCTGGTTAACCCTAGCTGCAGTTTGATGCTCATCATGAACTGTATTCACTCTTGAACAGAAATTTGATATTTGTTTCCAATTCAATCCAATCATATCCACACAAATTACAAGTGCACTCAATTTCATCCTTTTACGTCTTTTACAGATTCATGTTTATTTACACTTTTTTTTTCATTTCGTCTCTTGTTCTTCTTTACTCTCGTGTTTTTCGTTTTCTTTGTTTGTGTCCCCGCTACGTTTCGGGGTCATCAGTCCCCTTGCCAAGTATTTTTTTCCGATAATTACCTACGATTTTTTCGCAGTACACGAGTCGAATTATTCAGAAAAACATGAATATTTTGCCGCATAAAAAGGCAGTAAACATCTAGACTGTGTTGAAAGATCTCTTGAAACCAAACGTCTTGCAGTTTCCTTTCATTCCGATTAGGATATCGATGTCAAAAGGTTGTTAATTATTCTGAAATATCATTTTTCACTGAGCATACATTTAATATGTTTATAAAATCTCTAAAATAGTCTTTGTTATAACAATTCTCGTGGAAGTAATGGAACATCTTGCGTTATCTATGTTCCTCTACTGCTCCCAATTCCGATCATGTGCATGGTAAAAACAATGAAGCTATGTACTGAAAATGGGCCATGTTGCAAGCTGTAGCAAATCGATATTTTGTCACCAGTGGTCGTTGAATCGGAATTGAAAACTGAACAGGATTTACACTATTAAACACAGGCTAAATATATAGTTCCAAAATCGACTCAATATGATTAGAAATGAGCGTCACTTGGTCAACTGCGAAATGAGCGTCACTTGGTTAACTGTGAAATGAGCGTCACTTGGTCAACTGCGAAATGAGCGTCACTTGGTTAACTGTGAAATGAGCGTCACTTGGTTAACTGTGAAATGAGCGTCACTTGGTTAACTGTGAAATGAGCATCACTTGGTCAACTGCGAAATGAGCGTCACTTGGTTAACTGTGAAATGAGCGTCACTTGGTTAACTGCGAAATGAGCGTCACTTGGTCAACTGTGAAATGAGCGTCACTTGGTCAACTGTGTAAGACATATACTGCGAGCATACAGCTGCAAGATTTACCATCAAAACATCAGTTATTGGTCCATTAGCCAAACTTTATTTACAATAGAAGAGAATACTAATCGGCAGCGTTCGCGAGGTGCTACAGAGAAGGAAAGCAGTCTAGTCTCCAAAGAGTCAACTAGGAAACCATCTGTTGCTTTGTAGGAGGTTCCAACTCTTCTGAGTGTGGAGTGCGTTCAGTGCTGGGATTATGAACTCTCTCTTCTCCAGGACTGATGAACTTGTTGGGGTCAAGGCCCAGAAACTTGCAGGCATTTCCATAGAGTATCTTACTCTGAAAGAAGAACGGTGATCCTCAAATTGTAATAATTAATCAGCTACACAGACAGCATTTTTAAGTGCGTTCAGACGTGCGTTAAAATGTGCGTTGTGTTTAATATTGTAACCGAAATTGATTTCTTTTTCTTCATCTTTCTTATTTCGTCAAGAAACAGCAGTGAGAGAGAATGCCTATGACGACAATCTTCTAAACACCTAAATCACATCTTACTTCCAACACCTTTTAATAACAATAATAATAATAAACATTTTTGTAAATAAGGCAGATATAACACATGCTCTGATTGGCTAACAGATGGCAAAGCAGTATTTATGTCATAGAGACGATTTCGCTTCACTGTCAAAAGCTCATTGTCATTGCATTGTCATTGTATTGTCAAAGCGGCTTTTTGACCAATAAAATTTGTGATAATTTTGACGCGTGTTGAGTACTGGCGGCCTTTTTCCTCTCACGTACACGCCATCATGTAATGCAAATGACAATGCAAATGACAATGACAATGCGACGAGTTTCATCTCTGATTGGTTTACGTCTGTCACGCGACTGTCTGATTGGATGACTATATTTTCGTAATTGTGGCGACAACAGATTTATCCAATCCCTATAGCTTTTCCTATCGCATCGCATTGTCATTGTCATTGAATTTGCATCAATATTTTGACAGTGAAGCGAAATCGTCTCTATGTCATTGTCGTTGTCATTTGCATTACATGATGGCGTGTACGTGACAGGAAAAAGGACGCCAGTACTCAACATGCGTCAAAATTCTCTCAAATTGTATTGATCAAAAAGCTGCTTTGACAATGCAATGATAATGAGCTTTGGACAGCATGCAAAATCGACTCTATTGGGTTACAGTAGTTTGGCTTACCACAGTTAGGAGCCTCGACAAATCGTCATGGCACTAATAAAGTTCAAAGAGACGTATCAACCTGATTTGGAACAGCACAGTCTCCAAACACTAGATGAGCTCAATAACAGCTAATATCAACAACCATTTTTGTTCCATTTCTGATGCACCATTGTTGTACACTTGTTCAATCTGTACACAGTTCTGTCGTCTGCCATTCACTGAGATAAAATCAGGATGTGGGTAGTATTAAGTTCATCCCAGGCGAGATGAATTTCATCCCAGGACCAAGTCATCCCTGGATGAAACTGCTTATGTAAACAAATATCCGTCCAGGTATAAAATGCAGCCTGGCTCTTATATGAGGATTATGAACCAAGGATGTTGATTTATGTTTGTGTTCTTGTACTTATTCTGTAGGTAACTGCCAAAGGTTCACCTGATGTTGCATTGTCGTGGATCTTTGACCTTCAGCTTGGAATGGCAAGGTTGTTCGGACTATTATGCAGTGCGGCCCTAAATGCAAAGAAATGTAAGCCTTTTTGTTGTTAATATGTTATTAATTTTTTGTGTGCCAGAACTTGTATACTTGATTTATGTATGGACAGTTTGCTGTGCATGTGCAAGAAAAAGTAAACATTCCCAGCAAGCAATGCAAGTGCTAATTTGGGTCTCTGAGGATGAGTATGCCAAAACAATAGTTTGCAAATAGTGTTGATTACACATGCGAACCATTTGCGAATAATTGCTTTTTAGCATGGGGTGTATAAACATGCCCAGTTCCTTATTGTTTCTGCAGTTGCAATAATTTGGCTATTTTTTAGCATAGTCCTGCTCAGAATACTGTATGAGCAACATCAACATTGGCTAGTTTAGTCAATTATCATCATCAGGAAATAAATTATCCCCTAATGTTTTACTTATCAAATTACCCACCTTCGTGTATGTTGCTTGTTTAGCTTCAGTGGCTGTGACGGGGGAGGGTAGTGATGAAGAGGCAAAACTTCTTCACAGTGAAGTGTGGACCACTCTATTCCGTGGTGGTTATATGACCGGCAAGCTCCAGCGATCCCTCTCAGGGCATCATGTATGTATATTTATACGCTGTTAGATATAAACTAAATAATTTACTGCTATGTTTTAACTATATTATGTATTTGCCAGTGTTCTTTGATGAAATTTCCCTGAATAATATTTCCCTTCTTATCATAAATATGAATTCGCTAATACAGGGTTCCCAAGGCCAGTGAAAAGCAGAGAAAACAATTCAGTGTTTTGAGGTCAGGGAATTGTC
>JANVCH010069243.1:0-10353 GCA_025505405.1 Epizoanthus rinbou | reverse complement strand
CAATTTGAGGCTGAAATGCCCAAAATATTAAGAACAATGAGCCTCAGCCAAAATATCTGGTTCTTATATTAAAAAAAGTGTGTAGTAGTGGTTTACTACCTCACTCCAAGAATTATTTTTTCTAATTTTTGTTGCTGTATTGGTTACAGTGAAACCCATGAAAAAAAATGATTCACCTGATAAATTTACCGATAACTTTTTACCACAAAATTTGGCCAGTTATATTCGTATGTCCGGGGATGATCAATATTTTCCCGTGCATGGAATTTGACACAAAGTATACAGAGGTAAATTTTCAAAGAATAACACTGGACACTTCAGTTCGACAGTTTTACGATGAGTATTTATTGTAACTTGTACGAGAAATAACTGTACATAATTATGCACGCTTTTTCTAACAACAAACTTTATAAAAACAATGACACTCCAGCTAATTTGGCTAAGTTGTAAGAAAAACGGAAGAAAAATTCAAAGCTTATATACTAAATCAGAAAACACATAAGTTTTGCGTCAGTATATTCTGTACCTGCGTGTTGTGCCAAACTTTCGCGTGGACGCGCTCTGCATGTTTCCCAAATTATATAACACGTACAATATATATTTGAATTATTTTCCAAACTACCACAGTTTTCTTATGTATAGAAATGATAAGAACAATTTAATACCACATTTGCCAAAAAGTTAACTGTGAACACTAAAGTGAGGCCTCGGCCAAAATTGTCTGGTTCTTACAAACAAGAAATGCATGTAAGCATTACGTAATTTTAAAAGAAGATCGATGTTTATCTTTTCGAACCTTCACTTTGAATGCACGACCCATCGACTGTAATTGATTTGTGGAGTCTTAATTCTGAGAAGAATCAGTCCATTATTGGATATATCCTCTCGTTGCAAGTCGGAACGGAATCGGGTTTTGAGCAGCACAAAATTAAGACTATAGCATGCAGTAACGGGACAAGAAGCTGACTGGCGCGCGAATACTTCATTCAGCCTTAGAATCAACTGGCTCCTGCAAACGGCAACAGGCAAGAAAGAACACAGAATGCTGGTATAAAAAGTGCATGGATCACTTCTAGTTCGTTGTCGCAAGTAGAAGGGTGCAACGCTGAAGAATGTTTGCTAATGATTTTATTCGGGAGAAAAGGAACGACATAGAATTCTAAAATTAGACTACATATAATTTATGTGTGTTGTGTTGTGTTACGCTGCGTTGTAGTGTTGTGTTGCGTTGCGTTCGTTGTAGTGTTGTGTTGCGTGCGGTGTGTTTTGTATATTTGAAATGCATAAACGCTCTTGCGTTCTGAAATAACGCAACGAATGATTCTTATAAAACGTTTGGAAAAATAAAATTATCGGCTATACAATTAAAATTTCTCATCCGTCCTGTTTCTATTCGATATTGGATATCAATAAAATATTTTTTTAAGAAGTGAAGTCTCCGCTCTGTATAAAATTCAATCTGCAAAAGGCTTCTCAGTTGATACGGCATTTTGTTTGTTCACCGTAAACTCCCCCAACCGAAAAAGTGTTAAGGAAGTCAGTTGATATCGGTCTTGTATAAAAACATCTTAATAACCGAGTGCGAGGTCTGTCCGGGAGAATATTTTGCCCGAGGTCTTTCATTGTACAGACCGAGCGGAGCAAGGTTATTAAGATTTTTATTATATGGCTCATTTGTATTTATTTTTGTTTCATTCGAAATTGTTTTGAAGTCCGCTACAGATGAAAAGGCTGTACGGTAAGTTACGGACCTAAGTTTCAGCCAACGCGGGAATTTAGTTACGGACCTGAGAATCAGTAGTGCCATATAATAATTGTCCTTATTATATCCGGCACACACAGTCACTGACACCTTGACATATCTCACGAAATTTAAGGTGCTCAAATTAGCTAATAACCCCGGCCAGCCTAGCGAACCAAAACGACCTATCGCAGCACTACCAATAAGACGAAAGCCATATGACATATATATATAAGCTGGCGTGGATGTGGCTAGTTCCTCAAAGGTCGTGCTTTCATTCACAGACTGTCCTACTTGTGACGATTTCGACAAATTATTCACAGCAGTGGAAGACCTGAGAAGAAAGGTTAGTATTCGTGTAATGTTAGCAAGAGGAAGTTACGTTGTTTTGTTGCAAACTTCCAATTGATTGATCGCCCATTATTGCCTAATCTCTTGAGAAGTTTCGTTGTCCATTTTTTGCGGGTTACATGTTTGACGGATTCGTTACTTCGGTTTTAATATAGACTGTTTTCCTTTTTACAGTTTGTTTGCTTATTATTGAAGTTTGCATTACCACTCTATTGTTTCCCATCCTTTCCATTTCAATTTCATTCCAATCAGTTCTGATTTCACATCCAGAGTCTCATTCTCTGTCTTGTAAGCATATTTCCACTGTGTCTCTGTCTGTCTGTCTGTCTGTCTGTCTATCTATCTGTCTGTCTGTCTGTCTGTCTATCTGTCTATCTGTCTGTCTGTCTGTCTGTCTGTCTGTCTGTTTGCTTCTGCCGTTGCCGTTGCCTTTTCCATTGCCTCTGTCTTTCTCTCTGTCTCGGTCTGTCTGTCTGTCTATCTATCTGTCTGTCTGTCTGTCTGTCGATCTGTCTGTCTGTCTGTCTGTCTAATATAAGTCTTGGAATCCTTAATCTTTGAACACACAGGTATCCTCACTAGAGGCGTGGAGGGCAAGTCAGGACAAGGGATGTATTGTCGATAGTCGACTATATCCCGAGGGCAGTTCCTGGAAGAGAGAACAGGAATGCAAATTTTGCAGTTGTCAGGTATGAAATCACTTAACTAAATGTGAAATCACTTTGAAAACATTTTAGCCCTTAATCTTGTTCGTACATCGTTGTCATTATCACTGTTGGCTTTATGTAATGACGATTCTACGACCTGGTAAGACAGCGGAAACTCAACTGCGCATGCGCATGGGGAAGAAATTGGCCCATTCCAATCCCTGACTCCAGATTCTTTATTTCGTCAGGTTGACTTCTTTTCATTTTGCAAAATTGCAAACTTGCTTTGATTTATTACCTCCCGTCATCTGGAAAGTGAATGCTCTAAATATCGAGGTAAAAAACAAAAGGCAAAAACATGTAGCGAAATCGTTTCCGGTCGACAAAAAGCTGTAATAAATTACATTCTTGTTTACTTTCCAGAATGGAGCGGTGAAATGTGAAAATATCCTTGGTTGTCTTCCACTGCTTCAGAAAGGTAGGAGCGGATTAAATTGCTTTGTAGTCGCTTTGTCAACCAATCCTTTGTGAAAGTGGATATATGTGTTTATACTAGTCGCCGTTTGGTATTTTCAGGTTGTTAACTTGATCCCAGATCTTGTATATCAGCGCAAGGGAGCGCAGCACGCTAGAATAGGTTACAAGGCGACTTGCTTGACACAAGGTGGCGACTCGGTTTTCAGTAGATAACGTATCTAAATTGGCCAATCAGAGTACGCGAATTTAGCAAGTCATATAATAAGAACATATATTATTACCAACCTATATCCGTGGCATTATTGAAATAAGTCAGTAAAGGATATTGAGATTCAAATGAGTGTTTACACTCACATTCCCTTAACCTTAATATTTTTCTAATAGATAGAAAATAATATGACTTGTAAGTATTTCATTACGTACTGATCTTACTGTTTTTTATTGTTCTATCGCAGAATCGCCATACACTGACTCCCATCCGGTCACTGCCACTCCCTCCCCTACACCGGATAACGAAGATATTGACGCCACCTCCGGTACAAGCTCCTCAAGTAAGCTTCCATAACGCTTTATTATAATAATAATAATAATAATAACAACAATAATAATAATAATAATAAGAGAATGAAAACGTGATTTAAATTGCGTGTGTGGTTTAAACATAAAAACACCTTCATATCCTAGCTAAAGGTCGTAAACTTTATTAATGAGATCACGGCCATCTTGGATATGATAAATAGAATGATTCTATTGGTAATGCTCAGGGTAAACATCAGAAGCCCATTGCAAAGTGTGGCATCCCATAATATCACTTATCCAAGATAGCCGACCTAACTTTGGAAGTTTCGAATCAAATAATTCTTTGATTTTCCTAGGTAACGATGAGCTACCAACAACAACCCGCAGCGACAAGCATCTATTCACAAACAACAAACGCCGCCACTAGAATGCGCGGAACATTCGGATGCTGGAGATGTAGCGCAAATTAATCAGTCTTTCCTAATGTTGGATAAATACTCTGATTTGTTTACATAGACTTAACAAAAAGTTCACAGCAGTAAAACGTGTAAAGTACCAGCTGTTTGAGTGTAGATTACTCGCTTGATATAAGGCATAGTATTGATAGACTTTGGTTTCGTAGTAATTGACCGTACTAAAAAGATGGCGGCTGTACATTTAACCACAATACCTTGCGAACCTAACACAACGAATAGGCACATAGAAAGACATGCACGGGTAAAAAAAGTGTGTAATAGGGGTATCGAATGGTCTTTGCGAGGATTTGCGAGCATGCGAGCAGAGCATTATTTTTTGCGAGCACGAGCAAACGAGCAGTGAATTGCGAAAATTAGTGAATTCGAGCAAGCGAACACCCTCCAAAATGTTGCGAGTAATTCGAGCAAGGGCTAAATTTTGCGAGCATTCAAATATTTTAAAGAACCATTCCCGGCAATACCCCTTGTAATCATTATTATCGAAATATTAGTATTTTTTAGTTGTAAATTTTGGGCCAAAAGCCAACTTTTCAGTGTGGACATAGCTAGACAAGGTTTTCGTAAAACAGTAACAAATAGTGGAGCCCTTGCTATTCCACCCGTACGCCAATAAACCGATTATTCCGTTTTCGAGATCTGGCCTGTAGCTGTAGACTTGTGAAAGCTTCTTGTAAAATAAACGTTCTCTTCTATCTCTGTCAGTCTTATTGTGTGGTCTTCGCAAGAGTTACGGCCTTCCACTTGACTTCACACTGGTCAACTCACTGAGCAGTCCAACCACTCTTTCTATGCATCTGTGTTGCAATCGACTTGCTTTCCTCTCGTCGTACAAGGAAAGAACCAGCAGCGTCTCCTCTCAGTTGCAGATGTAACCTTGTTCATTTTCCTCGCAAGTTCAAAGCTCGCTTGAACAGCCGACGGCTTCCATCTTTTTTTTATGTTGGTCATATTGGCTGAGCCGACCAATCAGAGAGTGCCGATCGGTTATCGGGGAGGTCAGTATCGGACCGAAGGGAAGTGTTGCTTTTATTTGGAAGTCTCGTTCGTGGAGAATGTTATTCGAGGCTGCAACGCACGTCTGTTAGTATTGTGGGTGATTGAGTCAATTTTATACCCAATACTAACTGTCAGCTTGGGCTGCCTGTGGTTTTTCAGGCTACGTTTTCACCACATATTTTTAAAATAACCTGTCAGGTTGTCTGTATCGTTCGTGGACACATCAAGTGTAATAAGTTAAATAACAAACTGTGGTTTCAATATGAAAGAAGCCGATCAACTCAACGTAGGCGGCCAATTTCTTTTAAGTCTTTTAATTAATTCGAACTAAAGGATGCGCTAGTTTATGTCAAATTTTCTTTACAGCCATTAATTTGTTGGTATCCAGATTATGTCACTTAATCTTATTACTCTAAATATGTAAAACTTGCAGAATATCCAAGCGGCGTACCCTGTTCGAGTGCGTTGAGCCAGTTGTTCCAACGATTCGGTAAGTATCTATTTACTTTCGTTGTGGAAATGTGGGATAAAGAAGGTTTTTTATGGTATACATGAAATAAAAGTCAGTTATAATTCATCAGAGCTCGCCTGGTATTCGGAAAGTTTCTACATTTATTTATATTTTTATCTACCGAATGGGTCGCATTTACAAATAAAAGTGTTCCCCGAAAATCTAACCACACTGCCACCTTACTTTTGAAATTACTTGTTCTTTATATTTACAATTGCGAGTCGTTCACCGAGATATGGATATGCGGTTAACCCAGTTAAACCATACATGAGCAATTGAGCTGGACCATATTAAGCTGTGCTCCATTGAACAGCAGGAAGATAAATTGAACAACCTAAGCAATCTTAAAACACAAACAGAGCGAACTGATATCACGGAAATATTTAACAAATTTACGATAGCTTTCCATGGTATGTACTCTTATATACCACGTTCCCATAGAATGGTCAAAATGTTGTGGATTCACGAGCGCCAGCCAAGTGAATCCATAACAGATTTAGACCATGAGATGAAACTGAAACTTTTAAAATATTCAAAGATCCCGGCTTTTTACGGGCGACAAATATTGCTTGGGGAAACCATTCAATTGCGCGCGCGAAGTGGTGAAACTGATCTGCAGTGGCGGCACGTACATCGTGGCGTATCTACTCTTTAATATTGACAACAGTTTCAACCAATCAGAAAGTGAGAATATCATTACATGTTGTAAAAATAATTTTTTACCAAAACACTTTTAAAAATTAATTCAATGCATAGTGTCAAGTAAAGCTGTTAATTGGATCACTGTGATAAATGGACATTTTTTCGCAGTTTTCAATTGTTACTAACAGGAGTTTGACTTCATAGTCTATTTTCCTTTAATAAAAGCACGAATTTCATTCCATTTCAAATGGTTTCATGTCACCAACAGCAAACTGTTAATGAAGTATTTATGTCGATTCTCCGAGTATTGTCTTCTGTTAGTCTCAGAATGTTCCCATCAGCAAGGCGAGGATTAGTTTTGTCAAAAGCGTCAGGTCAATAATATATTTGAATAATCTATTTAATTTCGAATGTGCTAATGGTTCACACTGATTTCTCATCATGAGGCAATGTCACTGAAGAACCTGCACAGAATTCTAAGTGAGATTTCTTCCTGGGTGGCGGCCGATGAAACCGAAATAGTTTCTAATTTGCCTCACGAACGGCATAACCAGACTAATACAACAAAGTACAGAAATTTTCCGAAAAATAACTAATCGCATGTCTCATGTTAGTAATCCTATGGCTATGGTAACTGGTGTTTCTACTAATAGAGACATTTAAATGAAAGAAAACTTTGACGTATTACCTGCGGATCAATATATTTTCAAAATAATACATTTTTAATGAAAACGCAGCCATTGTTTTCGACTATAATAAATTCCTTGTTATTCGGGATGGTCGTAGCATTAGTCGCATTATTTACCTTTTACTTGCCAACAGTTTACTTATAAACACTCAGTGTGTGGAGTTCATGGTGATTCTCTCGTGGCTATTTAATTTTCCCTTGTCTTCGTCAACAAATGATCAATTTAGTATTGATAGCATATAATTCGCTGAACTTGACTCTGGTTCAGACAGTCAGCTATAAAGTAGAGACTAGAGTAGAGTACACTTCAGTAAAGTACTCTAGAATCTTATATCAAAATGAAGAAAATGTTCGTGTCTGTGAATTATTCACAATGTTTTCTTAAACTTAGTCGATCATAGAATGACAATTTCTCTTGACGCCGTGATAAACTGTTTGAACAATATCTTAACGCAACTGGCTGGAACTGAAACATATGAAGAATTACCATATCATTACATTTGGTTTTTTATCATCAGGAACAAGATCCTCTGTCTGGGCTGATACATTGTGCTGGGTAGTGCTTGATCGAAACGAAATATCCTCTGAACTGTTTCAACAAGTTGGTGTGCCACAGATGAGTTTGGTCCGAAAAAACCGTTTGTTCTCATATTCCTGAAATATATTACCAAACATTGCCGTAGGACTGATACAGATCACAACCTGATGAGCAAGAGAACATTTATTAACGTCTTTGGTTTATGTGCAGCACTGGTGCTGTGTTGTAACTTAACTTGGTGTCAAAGGAAAGTAACTGTAACGCTTGGCATATATCTGGACGAAAGAAGACAGGGGCTTCAGGAATCACTGCTTGAAACCATATCCAATTTTACAAACTGTTTTTACAACGAATCTCCCAGCGAGTTAATCCTGAAGCCAGAAGTGATTTATCTCGAAGAGGAACCCATCATAAGAATTCCAAACGTATTTTGCTCAAGGATTATACAAGAACAAACGACAGCCATAATTGTTCATGCGAGAGATGTAAAGAAGACACGATATATAGCATCTCTAGCCTCGCATTTCTCGATTCCCATTGTCGGAACAGTAACACGGGATCCCCTGCTATCAGAACAAGTAAGTACCCAGATTAGCTCATTTTAACTGAAAAAATTGCGCATAAAAAGCGTGGAGTTTACATTTTTATAGATATTCTATCGATTTATTATATTACGATTACAGGCTGGTTTCGTACAGTGTGCCGTTTATAGCTACAAAATATTGCACCGTTAATAGTTACCTTCGGGTTTTGTGACCTTCACACAGAAAACAAATTCTATTGTTTGTTGTCGGCTTGAGTTTGGAACAAGGAGAGCAGAAACAAAAGGAAATTCATATCAGAGCAACACGCTGTTGTCTAAATTCTCCCTTCCAAGGAAACCGATTCTTTCTATTTGACACCCAAGTGAAAATTATGATTTTTCGCTCATACAATTTCAACACCTTCGTACAAACACTACTTAAAGTAAAGGATCTTTTACAATAAGAATATCATTCACAAACTGATATATTTTCGCTAAAGCAAAATAATCCAAAACATTTATGGATTCTAATTTTAGAAAGAATACATATTCAAGAAATATAAGTTTTCAGAATGATCATTTATTACTTCAAAAACGCGAGAAACACGTTGCCAAATCTGTTTAATTTTATCATCAACTTGGTTATATACCTCCGTGATTGGTTAAACACTTCAATTTTTAATTGGAATTTACGGATTTTGAATGAAAAAGCAGGTGCCATGATTCTGTTTAAATCTCAAATTGCTCTTCTTATATACATTGTCCTTGTTAGGGGTCTAACAACGCCACTCGTTCGACGATTTCACACATATTTCCCGAATGCGGACTAAGAGGTTTTTAAAATTTCAACTCTTTTCTTCTCCAAAACCAAGCAGAAGTTGTTTTCTCCTGCCTCCCAACTGCACAATCTCGACAATCTTCTTGGTCTGGTAGTTTTGAAGCTTTATGACGCCTCAAGAGAATAAGAAAAAGTAAACAATGGAAAGTGTTTCTAATCAACACCGTCAGTGGATGTTTTTCAATGTGTATTCTATTGCCTTCCTGGCAACGTTCGCTCATGATAGAAGTATTTCTGCTTCCCTCGAATTAAAACTTGTAATTGCCGGGACGTCAGTAAACGCCAAGTTCTCTAGGAAGACTGATTTGTCTCCCCGTATAGCCATAGCAAGGCTTTCTTTTCATGTTGTGCCTAACATTTCAGTGATTATCAGCTATTTTATGTCAGTGATCCTTGGTGTCGATGGTAGATGAGTAATTTAAGCACCTTTATTTTTATAATTTCTTTTGTGCGCTTTATTTGTTCGTGTTAAGTTTCAAATATCATCTATTTTAAAATATTGTTAGTTTGTTTTTGACACAAACTGCCGAAAGCGTTTGAACTTTTCTGTGGACTAATTCGTTTAAATTTTATTTGGGGTTACGTTTTTGTTTTTGCTTCTTCAAAGTACTTCCGCTTTCTATACTATCGGCGCGTTTCAAAATATTTTGGAAAGTAGACACAACCCCAATAAAAGTTTGAATAAATAAAAGTACAATATTTCTCGTTCAGAAACACTTGAATAGAAACGAACGTTAATTGAAAACCATCGTACAAAGCCAACGTCAAATGTGCGCCCCATGTCACTCTCGCCTAATCGACCATAGCTATAGCTGATGTAAGGCAAAGGATTTGTAATCTTATTAAAACTGTTTGAGGATTGTTTATTTTCACGTCTACTTTGCCTTATTTTTCTATTACTGTCCATCGTTATAATTATAGGTTTCAAGTTCTTCAGTAGCTCATATATCATTCCTTTCTCCACTTTAACATATAGTTATTTTTTTCCTATTTACTTTTAATAGGAATCGAATATAGATAGCTGTTCAGTCAGAAATTAAAGTGACATCCTCGGAAACCCAGGGGCAGATCGTCGGGCAGGGAAAAGGTTTTCCTCTTTTAATACTCGAAACTTTACTGATGATGCCCTGCTTTTTCGTCGCCCGACGATCTGCCCCTGGGTCTCCGAGGATGCCACTTTAATTACTAACTGAACAGCTATCTATATCCAACTCCTATTAAAAGTAAATAGGAAATAACTATATGCTAACACAGAGTTTATCACGGCATCCCAAAGAGCATACAGTTGTAGTTACCACCTGAACAATACATGTAACTATAAAGAGTGCACAAATTTAATTGTTAAAAACTTGCAAGAAAAATCACAACTTTTCAAATTCCACACCAATTTCATGGATTCATATATA
>JANVCH010069232.1:0-10354 GCA_025505405.1 Epizoanthus rinbou | reverse complement strand
GCCACACATTTGAGGTAGGTCAAGTTTATTTCACCTAAAATAGCAATTTACAACCACTTTTATATGATGGGTTATTCTCCATACATTCTCTTATAATTTATTTATATTAGCTACAATGATGTATAATTACAAGCTTGGGCAGCCTGTGACCCACCACATGCTGTGACCAGGTGCTATACCAGGGCATCAAGTGTGGACACAACCAAAGTTAGGCTACATGTATGCCAAGACCCTGTGGTTAGAGTACTCTCCATACCCCCCAAGGTCGAGACTTGGTGCCTAGGTGCAATGCCAAGAGAAACTATTTTACGTCAAGCGAGTCTTACTAAATACTCCTGCCACAATTTTGTGAAGCCATTATACCCAATAAATGTAGCTCATTTTCACTTTATATATAATTAAATAATAATATATTAAATATACATTTCAAACAAGACTTAGTAATTTGATTTCCTTAATGGAACATTCATTAATGGCTTATAATTAATTTGGCATAATTTATTTATAACTATTAAAGTCGAACTTTTAAAATATAAAATTTTAATTTTGCAGATGCAACGATTCTTAATATTATCCAGTGGACAAAGGACCTCAATGCACAGTTCCGCTACAATAATGACCAGAGTGATAATCTGATTTGGCAGTACTTTGGAACCAGCAAAGGGGTGTACAGATTCTATCCAGGTATGGTCTATACGTGTGTGCTACTGCATGTGTCTGAGTGTGTTTGAGTGTGTGGATGGGTATGTGTGCATGTTTGTGTGGGCGTGTGTTTGTGAAATGTATACATTCAGAATGATTGTGTACATGTGTGTGTACATACTTTAGCTACAGGGGTATGACTGTTGCAGGTTGAGACCATTTTTATCACCTATTGTCATAAATGTGGAAGATCGACGTGGTCAGGTCTTATAAGTGGGTAAATAGTGTGAGGGTTCAATGCTGGTCATATGGTATATTAATGTCCTTAGGGACCAGGAAGCTAGGGGGCTGAGGGGGCTTTAGCCCCCCCCCCAATAATGTTGCTGTACATAAAAAAATAATTATTTGTCTCAAAAATTGACACAAAATAGTTTAGCTAGGCCCCTCCCCAATCGAAAATATGCTCGTAGTTCCTGGTCCTTGGGCAAGACATTTACAATCACAGCTGCTTCTCTTCACCAAGGTATATTATTATTATATACATGTAAATGGGTTACCTGAGACAAGACATTTTCTCTTACAGTGCTTAGAACTCTGCACCAAGGAGTATACTGTAAATGGGAAATTGTTTGGGGACAAACCTGGCAAAATGCTGGGGGAGCGGGTAACCCTGTGATGGACTAGCATCCCATCCAGGAGGGAGTAGTAATTAATACTCTCAGTTGCTTCATGCTACAGCAACGAATAGCATCCCATCCAGGGGGGAGCAGTAATACTGTGTGAACACAGTTAGCGCACTCTGTAAAAACTCGGACTGCTAACCAAGAGGTCCCAGGTTAGATTCGGTTAGATGGCCGAGAGTTGTATTTATACGACCTTCCTTTGCCACACCGTCCGTGGACAGGGACGTTAAGCCGTTGGTCCCTCAGCGGATGAAGAGCCACTCTGTGAATATGCCGTCTGAATAATGTCGTCATTATTATTATTATTATTATTATTATTATTATTATTATTACGATTATTATTATTATTATAATGTAGTGAAGATGTCCATACCTGGTTCTGGAGGTGCTGGCAGAATTTCAGCACGTTCGTGCAGTGAAAAGCGGTTCTACTTCTCAAACTCGGGTATGCCTAATGTGTCGAACTAAAAACGTTATTCAGTAATACCGTAAAGCCCCCAGGTTATACGCTCCCCATTTATAAGCCCATCTACTTGCTCACAAAAATAATATTCCAATACTACTTTTATAATATTAAATAAAACTATCTACAACTACATACAATACTGAATTCCATTTACCTTACGCACACAGTATGCCCTCCTGATAAGCACAACATGCAAAGAAAGTGATTTGAGTTAGCAAGCGGTGCAATTTTACTTTCTGCGATCAAATAAGTATTGTACAAGAAAAGATAAATATGACAACAATACCCAGTTTCAGTTACATGCAGATGCAAATGGTGTTTGTAAGGAATCTTCACAAGGACTACATGTACTCTCCGGATGCAGTTGACAGTAAAATAAAAATTATACTTGTACAACACTGTATGAAATTCATCTACAATAAACACAGTGCACTTGTATTGTTGTACTGTCGTACTGTCGAACTGTCGTACTGTCGTACTGTCGTACTGTCGTACTGTCGTACTGTTGTATTGTTGTATTGTTGTATTGTTGTATTGTTGTATTGTTGTATCTGATTCAACATGTCAAACTGGTTACTGTAATATAAACTTTATCAATACATGTTCTCAAGATATTTAGACACGTGTGCCACTCTTGAGATTATTTATTAAGCAAGGAAACTCGAGTTTTCTTGAATAATTTATTTTGAATAATAAGGGAGTGGTGAGGTTGTTTACCATCTAGTTAGAGATTGTACAATAATTTTCACTAATGTTTCTCTCTTGTTGACACCAAAATCTTAGAAAAAACATAATTTATTCAGTGTGTTTATTGCAATGAACCACACTTGTGACGTCACATATGCAATATCTCGAGACCTATTTGTTGTAGAACAATAAAATTTACATCACAGTGATCAGTTAGACAAATACAATCGGATAAAATAGTAAAATCACGATGTCATTTTATGTAGGATTTGCCCTTATAATGTAATATAGGTAATACACTGTAAGACTTCACGTTTATACATACATACCAGTGGCTCTGGATTATCACTGCTGCTCTGGTCTGTTCTTTGATCTCACGCTTGTGATTCTAGGGCGGAACATCATACAAGTAAGCACTTATGAAGCGTCCAAAATGTTGACAAATTACTTGGTCTTAGTCAAAATACCACAAACCTCAATCCACATCGCCTGGATGACTTGAACCATTTTCTGCTTTTCCAAATCATTTTCTTCGCGATACCTAGAAATAAAAATTAAACCCTCAGCAGAATCTAATAATGTATAGTTGGACTACCGAAACGTTCTATGTTGAATTTATATGTTGAATTAGCCATTTCAAAATTCTAATTAAAATATAAAAGATTGGGTCTGATCATGACTAGCTTGAATAATTTATCTCATTAAGAAATGAAGTATGTGACAAGAAAGGTGACATAAAAAGCTGTAAGTTTGTGAAGACTAGCATGCACAGGTAAAGAGGCCAGTTTCACAGCTGTACTATAGGTAAATTTCTCATATCTGAAAATAACATGTTACGTTTCATAGCTAAAGAATATTGAAACGAAACAACGTTTTTAAACGGAAAACCTTTCGTTAAGCAGACTAGTCGAAGTTTTATTCATTTGGGGCTATTTAAATCATTTGTTCCACGGACCAACACTAAATTCGCTTCACAACAAATTTCTTTAATCTGCTTCCATTGCCTCCTAAAACAGGCCACCCGACCATATAACTATACTGTGTTCGAAAGAGATCGCTCCAAATACCTTTGAAAGAGTCTTGCAATGTGGTTGACATACATCTGTAGTCGCTGTACCTTCATCTTGTGTCTGGCTGATACCACCTTTATGTCATAAGTACGGGCATAATAACCTTTCCTGTTAATGAGAAAGAAACATGGATTGAGCAGCGCATATGGCACCAATAAGTGGTCTGCGTATGGTATATATGGTGAACGCCAGATATCTGTCAAATCGAATAAGAATCTATCAAGTAGTAAATGTAGTCCATTTAATCCATTCTGATAGGTTCTTGGCGGTATTGTGCAATGCTTACTAGCTAGTAAGAGAGTAATAGTGGCTTGGTGGTTAGCGTTGGTACATGTAGATCTAACTCAGGTTAAGAGTTTGAACCTAGTAACTGCCCACCGATGTCCCCGAGTAAGACATGTAGTCTCACAGTGCATATCTCCAAACGGAAACTACTGCTATTTAGGGGTAACTTTACAACAAACTAAGATACAATCCAGATGGAAATAGCGCTCAATACTCGTACAATCATATCTTAAGTCAGTCCATGCTACAAACATTGGAGGTATAACAGAATTCGCTCACTCTTTCCAAGAATCAAGGACTTTCCAGAAGTCCGTTTCAAGCTTCTTCCAGTAGTATTTCAGGAGTATTAAAGGTAAAGTTACTTTATTTAACGTCGGTAGTTTCATCAGCTGTGAAAGCTGGTATCAGTGGAAGCCGACGGTGCGCACTTTACCCCCTCACTCTGTCAGTGCTTCGTTTTAAGGGTATTGTATATATCAAGGTTTGAATACTAGAGAAAGTGATTTTAGTTCAATTTCCAGGATGTTTCAGGGGTAATTTTAAATTTTCGGGATTTTAAGGAATCTTCAAGAAGCAGCAAGACTCTACAGCAAGCGTTCAGACCGTCTCGTAACCTCTTTGGCTTCTTGAATCTTATGACTGGAGCAGCTTGACTCACCAGCTAGCCTGAATGGTAGCAGCTGCCTGGTTCTTACGCCTGAGATCCCACAAGTCTAGTTTCCTTCTCACCAGGAAGCCCCTGACCTGGGCCTGAATTATGGTTGCAGCCAGACTAATGAGCTGAAACGCTTCCTCTTCCGTCATGACTGCTGGTTCACCTCCTTCATCACAGAAATCTGCTGCAGAAATGACAACAAAAATTAGTTCGGTAAGAACTATAGTGCTTGGTGGATTACATCCTTGAAAGACGTCGATACAATGGGTTATCTGTTGGTGTTAACACTAAGCTTAAAGGTAATGTGCCAGCTAGAAGTGCCAAGAGCACACTCAAAATATTTTTATAACTGCAATTCCGGTGTCTAGTTTCATCATGTCACGCCAACTTAACTGTAAATCACTTATTAGGAGATGCTTTGAAACAGTCTTCCAGCCACTGCACGCAGTCGCTATTTAAGCTGACACATTTATTTAAGTACGACCAAACTCCTACTTAAAGACATCATCCATATATGCAAGTTTAACTTGAGTATTTGGCTTCCAAAACAGATGGTTACCAGCACAGATGGTGTTTCCTAAATCTGTAAGTAAAACGTACACTACTAAGTTCTATTCGGTTTTTACAACACTAGAAAAAAGCAAGTAAAACTTGTCTTGGTAATAAATAACCAAAATAATTATTCCACTTGAGTTTGTTGAAAGTGAGATAAATATAGCCAAGTCAGCACTTCATGGGCTATCAGTTTCTATCGTCTCATATCTAACGTGATTTCTGTGGATAATTCTTAACTAATGCTCAGTCTACCTACGAGAGAGTAACAAGTGGACATTTTGTTCCCTAAAAAGAGCAGTCCAAAAAGATACAACGTTTTTTGTAATAAATCTTGTATAAACATCTTAATAACCGAGTGCGAGGTCTGTCCGGGAGAATATTTTGCCCGAGGTCTTTCATTGTACAGACCGAGCGGAGTGAGCAAACGAGGTTATTAAGATTTTTATCATTTGTATTTATTTTTGTTTCTTTCGACATTGTTTTGTAGTCCGCTACAGATGAAAAGTCTGTACGGTTAGTTATTGACCTAAGTTTCAGCCAATCAGAATGTGGGAATTTAGTTACGGACCTGAGAATCAGTACTGCCATATAATAAAGATAATTATAAAACAAATAACATAAATTGTGCAAAAACATGATACAGATCGTCATTGCCATTCCATAGCCACTTCCGTTACTGTTACTGTTGCCATTAGTTACCACAACTACTACCACTAACATTTATACCTTATCACTACCTTTACCATTACCATTATCACTGCCTATCATTAGCATTAGCATAAACATTAGAGACGATTTGGCTTAACTGTCCAAATCTCATTGCCATTGCATTGTCAAAGCTGCTTTTGACCAACAAAATAAGTGTTGACCCGTGTTGAGTAATGGCAGCCTTTTTCCTCTCACATCATGTAATGCAAATGACAATGCCAACGACATGACAATGCAATGAGTTTCACCTCTGATAGGTCTACGTCTGTCATTCAACCGTCTGATTGGTTGTCAGTACATATCTTAGCTTATCTTCGTAATTGTTGCAACAACAGATTTAGCCAATTGCTAGCTTTTCCTATCATCGCATTGTCATTGCATTTGCATCAATCTTTAGACAGTTTTGAAAGAGAAATTGTCTCTAGCATTAGCATTAGCATTACCACTACCACTGCAAATGCCACCTAGACCACCAGTATCTGTACCAATACCAATACCGGTACCAGTACCACTACTACAATTATGATTAGTACCAGCACACTATCGCCACGTCCCTTACCTCCCATCTTCAGCTCATGACTTGGATTAGCTCCGGCATATTCTGAATCTGGGTGAAGAGTACCGGTTGAGCTATCACCAGTGATAGTAATCTCAGAATCCGAAAAGCCAGCAAGAGAAGAAACATTCTCTTCACTGCCTACTGGTAACTGCTCTGCTGAAGGTGAACAACAAACTGTTAACATTCAATTTCTTTTATACAGTCTGCACATGTTTATAGATTTAACAGCCTGTAATTATATTACGTTATTCAATGCAGGCTGGGTCCAAACTAATATTGGTGAGCACGTTCTTTCCAACAATTTACATAAAACATAAAGTTGTGATGCCTAGCTAGTGCACAGGTCTGTATTAAAGATAATTTATTGGCAAACTTACATGTACCAGGAAACCGTAATTTTGTCACAGAACCTAACATCAACACCCCTCAAAATCTAATCTTGTTGTTTTTGACTAACTTTAACTCTAACACTGACCTTATTTAAATTAATTTCGAACCTCGAATTTAAACCTAATTATAAGCTTGACCATAACCATAACCATAACCATAACCATAACCATAACCATAACCATAACCATAACCTTGATGCTGGCTAACACTGTAAGCAACAAGAACTAACCATCCTGTGCATCAACCATGAATTTTGCAATGTGAGGAACTTCAACTTCTACAGGCGTTGGTTGTGAAGATGTCCGTGGTAAAACAGGAACATATAAATCCTCTGTGACTTTGCCCTCATTAGGTTTCAGTTCCTGTTCCTGTTTGCCAACATTCAATGGCTCAATAGAAAAGTCTTTAGAAGTAGTGTCACGATCAGGCTTTTCACTGACAGTAGATGGCGGCACAAGATTTTGTCCTTGGTCAACTTTTGTCGAACTGTCTGACATATCAACAATATCCGACCTTGAAGATTTCCCACTACCACGTTTGCCTTGTAGAGATGAATCAATACTCCCACACGACTTCACTGGCCTATCAAAGTCTTCTAGAACCACAGCTTGAGAACGAATCCCTTCAGAAACAGACCTTTGAGGAAGTGTACCATCTGATTCACCAAAGACCTGGTCTTGGGCATGCATGTACCTCATATCTGGGTTTGCAGCTGTATCTTGCGTGACTGCATGTGGTTGTCTAACTGAATAACTGTAAGAAGTCAGGTCATGAGCAATCGTGTGACCAACAGAAGTAGAAACTTGGGCAGGATTAATAGCCCTTTCTTCCATGTCAGTCCGTCCATTTGCGGTAGTGTGCATAGTTTGATGTGCGCCATTCACTACAGAAATTGATCCCGCACCACTGACTGATGTGGCAGGTCTCCCATCTATTACTCCTGATTCCGCAAATGACTGTTGCCATGACAACATGTTCAGGGAGGATAAGGGAAGATCGTAGCCTGAAACGGAAAAGAAAGTTTGAGAACGTTTCAGTCATCTTTTGGTAATAAGTAATCAATTTGCGAGCATGAACATCGCATACTATCATATTTATTTATTACTTTCATCAAGTACATCACTTAGTGTTGGTGGAAGGGTGTGTGGTGCATATATTAAATACTAAAAATATCACATTTGTACCTTCATCTCTCAATTCCAGTGGAGGGGAGGATATTGGAATACAAACACTCTCTGACTCCAGCTGGTCTTCTTCCCCATCATCTGTGATGAACAGTTTACATTTGCAGGTTAGAATTGGCAATAAACACATTTCTGTGAAAGGTAGCTAGCTAGCTATAGCCAAGCCACCCAGGCTGTCAATGAGGAAAAGGTTGAGTTTGCACTACTAGAAAAGTGAAAGTAGCTAGCATAATAATAGAACTAATATGCATGTCCCAAGCAAGAGAGTTTGTATTCATACAAAGGGTGATAGGTCTGACCTTGTACTAGCTGTTAGACTGCACTTCTGGAAGGTTGTGGTGCAAATCTTAATGCCTCAATACAAGGGTGGAGACAAGACATTCTCACTACTACTGGCTGACATTTGACTCATATAACAATGAATGGCTGGGCAAACAGTTGTTGGAGGTTTTGAATACGACTTCGTACTGTCACTACACAGTGGATTTGTTCACTCATGTAATAGAGATCATTTCCCTTGACTGTCAAAGATTGATCAGAACAAAATGCTCGCGTCACCCAGTCATGTGTCAATTCTCATCTCTGATTGGCTGTCAGTACTCAACTCTCGAATTATATTGGTCAAAAGCTGCTTTGACAATGCAATGACACTGCAAATGACAATGAGCTTTTGACAGTGAAGTGAAATCGTCTCTATGATTTGACCTCACTAACACAAATTGTAAATCTGTTTTAAGGTCATTCCTCTGTTTTGCAGTGCACAGCTCTAATGCGCATGATACGAAAATCTAAATTTTTATCAGTTATTATAATTTGCTACTACACATTACTCATTGTAACCCATATTTAGTGTTGCGGATGGAAAATATACTTATCTCCGTGATTTAAGGAGCCTTTTGAAAAACTCGCCCCAGTCCCAATGAGCAAAATGTGGTGAATCCCAGTTTTGACAGTTTTTGTACATTATCTCACAAACGAGTCCCGTGACGCCCTTTTTTTCTTTCCAGATTTCTTATTACAACAATATTGGGCAACTAATGTGGAAATTTTAAGAAATTAAAAGTATTTCAATTAGCATATTTTCAACCCCGTTACTCAAAAATGAGTACCGGGACCCCCATTTTTATTGCATTTAATCTATGTTGGCTTCTATTTCGGAGGAATGACCTTAAGGTGGCTCAATAGGGTTTTCATTTTTCATTGGCGCGCGACGGTATGCGCTCTTAAGGTGGCTCCCACCCATTTTTCTACGTCACTGAACTTTATGAAAGGCATACTTTATGTCATGGCAGATTGCTGACATTTGTTGGCAACTGGTGCTTCAACAACTTTTGAACTTGTGGAACCATGTACTTCCATTGCAATCTTTGTTTCCATGGCAACGTTACGGGCTCTCAAATACACCTTCAGAGGGATGGGTAAGGACGTCTGAGTCATATACACCTTTGGAGGGATGGGTAACGGAGTGTGAGTCACATGCACCTTTAGAGGGGTGGGTAAGGTATTGTGGGTCACATGCACCTTTAGAGGGATGGGTAAGGGAGTGTGTGTCACATTAGAGAAGCAAACCCCTCCAGCAGTACCCCCACCCCCCTCGTTAGCACATTACTGTTATCACTATTATATTTTCGGTTGTTGTTACTCCACAGATACGTGAAATAACTTAGCCACATTGGTGCCTTGATGGAAACTAATGTATAATGAGATATATTGGCGGAGTTGGCTCCTGTACTTCAAGTCTGCTACATTTGGAAGCCCAATGCTTCTCACAGACTCGGGATCGAGTGAGTAAACCAACCAGTAACCTGCTATAAGACAGATCAGAGGGAGGGAAAATGGTTTTACTGCAACTAGTTTTGCTCAGTTTTGGGCTGGAAATGGTGTAGATTGGTGTTTTTGCTTTTCCGCCACTTTCTTTGTGTTTTCTTTATATTTTTGTGTTGTTCATATAATTTGTTGACTCTTGCGCTCTTGTCATTTTTTCGAAGTTCTCCTACAATCTCGTTCCCAGAGCCCACAGGCCTAAAAGAACGCGGGCTCTGGGAACGAGATTGAGTTCTCCTACTATTCGCCAATAAATCGAATGATCTGACACCTAAACTGATAGCTACTGATATGGAAGCAGTAATTTCCCAAGACAAATTTATGGTGAAGATGGATCTGAAACGCACGCTGTGAGTCAATATTTAAAACACTTATTGTTTGTTTACAAATACGGCGGAAGCAAAAAGTATGATTTTATCCGTTGTTATTATCATGTTATTGACTCGGGAATCGTTTTATTCGCTTGTATAACATCGGCGTTCAGACACTTTTCACTGGATGTATACGGAGAAATAAACTAAAGGAGCCGGAATTCAAAAGCAGTAGAGTAATTAGTTTTACAATACACCATTTAGCTAGATCCAGTCCTTCGTGGGGGCTAAAAGTCATTACTCGGTCACATTTTGGCTCATTAATTCAACAAAAA
>JANVCH010069221.1:0-10356 GCA_025505405.1 Epizoanthus rinbou | reverse complement strand
AGGTAGTAAATACAAACATGGATTAAGAGTTTAACCCTGGATTAGTGTTAATCGGCTTTCGAACAACTGGGCCCAGAAGTGCAAGCCCTAAGCACAGATCAAAGAGTTCTTACAGGAGCTCGTGCAATTGTGTGACCTCACTTTGGTACTTTGAAAGCCTTTAAAGCCCGGGAACATTGCTTATTTGAATTATAACATAGTTAATTTAGAAAATATCTTTGTCAGCCATTTTTATAGATTTCGTCCGCGCGAGGAAGACATTTAGTCCACATCATCTCGCACAGCCATCTTATACCTCATTTGACCTGAACTAGGAAAACATTTTGATGGGGGAAAATGGCGACTATCTTATACAATACAATACAATGCAATGCAATGCAATGCAATGCAATGCAATGCAATGCAATACAATTCAATATTTTATTTAACCACGTTACGCCTAAGAGCTGAATAGCTCGTTCAAAATACGAACGTGCTTGAACCATAATCGTGCTTGTTAGATTTAGCATTATGTTAATGGTTAAAGAGGCAGTTTTACGTCTGTACAAAATAAATTTCTGAAGTCTGAAAATAGCATTTTACGTTCCATACGAAACCCTTAATTATTAAGCAGGTTTGATCCTTATGTCTGCTTCTCTTCTTCAACAGACTTCTAAAACAGGCCATCCAATCAATTACTGTACTGGGAAACACAGGTTTATATCCGGGTCACTAGTGTCAGTTCATTATTTTTGGCATATAACTCATTTTTTTACATGCATGCCACTTATTTGATATGTCATACTGTGTTGTAAAACAGATTGCCTCATGTATGTATGGGAACTATTTACTTTTCAGAAAATGCATGCATAAATAAGTGGAATAAACACTGAATAAACATTGTTTTTGAGTTGCGGTTAACTTCTCAGTGTCAATTTAAATCTCTCTGTATTTCGCGATATCGCGGCACTTCACGATAGCCGCGTTTTATATTTGAGATATTTTGTGTGGAAAATAATATCGTTTTTAGAGACACCGTCAAATTATTCCATAATAATTCATATTTCTCAGTCACAATAGAGTAGGAATTTGTGACAACATTAGGTCAGTCGACAACGTATTTATTATCCCCCGGTTATAAGCCCATGTACCGGATTCAAACCTTTCCCTCGCCCCATATATAGGCCCTATCTAATGTATTATAGTTATAAGTGCCCCGGATAAAACTTCGTTTCTATTTAATGTTCCTTGATTCCTTAGAAATACCACAATTTCAAACGACCTGTACTCGTTTGTTGTGTTCCAGTTTCTTATTGCAATTGCATTGGCGTTTTGTGGTTGTTTTTAATTAAATCATCCGTTTATTGTGAGGCACGAAAACTAAGTTTCGGAAGGAGCAGATATTTGCAGTACTGTACTTGTAGCTAGAGCCGGAATGTCAAGACCATCGAATGGGTTTTATTGCTTCAGGGACCCTTTATGTTTGTAGAATTCTTCTATTATACTTAATTTCTGTTTCTTTTAAATCAATAAATGATTGCTAGCTCTATGATTCATTTGGATCTGTGTCAATGAGCTATCACTCAACATAGATAAACTACATTTTGTTTCCATCTACCACAAACAAGTTTATATTACAATGTTAAAGGGGCTATGTCATGGTAATGCGCATGCTCTCAAGTAATGTCAAGAACAAAGCCTTACCAGTAATGAAACAAACGTTGTAAGCTCAACAGGATGACATGAAATGATAAAATGGTTATATATTATAAAAACCGAAAGTGTCTAAATACAAGAAACACCATTTTGACAGCCGAAGGATTTAACTTATTTAATGTCTAGCCTGGACCGTAATTAAATTGAGAGTTTGTAATCCGTTTTAATCTTCCCCAATTTTAACCATCCATGTTCCTTGACGGCGTATTATCGTCTCTCTTGTGTTTTTCTACCACGGTAACCTGTTATTTTTAGATTTCCTGTGATATTTGGATATTTTTTTGTACATCGCAAAAGTGCCTTACACAGCCGTGACATAGTCCCTTTAAAGTTAAATTAAAGCCGGAATAACTTCTTGAATCTGAACAAAATGTTATGTAGTATCTAGGAGTGATTCTTGACTTTACCTTCAATTGGAAAGCTGATCATCAGATTTACTAGTGCAAAGGCGACGAATTCAATTGATGAAGCTGTGAATAACAAACTGAAGAAACTACTAAATATACCTCTTCCATTACATGACATGAATTCAATATACTCAACTTTCAATAATTTTCAATTGGAAGGGGTATCGAATGGTCTTCGCGGGCATTTTTGAGCATGCGAGCAGAGATGTATTTTTTGCGAGCACGAGCAAGTGAACACTGAATTACGAAAATTCGCAAATTCGAGCAAGCGAGCATCCTAAGGGCCAAACTTGGCGAGCACTCAAACATCTTGAAGAACCATTCAACACTCCTAGGCCTATTGGACATTTTATCATATTACCCGTAGTTGTATCTTTTATTATTCATATTTATATGCTTGTTTGGTTAAAATTTAATACGAGTCAGTAAAAAAAGCACCAACGCTTTATTATTTTAGCAACATTAATTATTTTAGGTATTTTCGTTCATAAATGATCCCAAATGACGAGGTTGTGTTCATTTCAGGTTTTGTTTTCAAACTATACAGCAATCTCATTAATTATAAGAACAATTTGAGGTTTGAAATGCCAAAATTACTAAGAACAACGAGCAAAATATGTGGTTCTTATAAAAAGAAAAGCGTGTAAAGCAAATGGTTGGGGGAGGGTTAGTGGCTGTGGCGTTTCTTTGAGAAACATTGTAGGAAATTATTTGATAGTTAGTATTCAACTCTCTCTAATCAATAAGATAAGGGGTGTAATGCGGTGCATGTGGGTGTAATTTGGTGCATGTGGTTGTACTTCAGCACCTTCGACATTTATATTTGAAGACACTGAATGACTCATTTGCATGCTGCTCATTACATTTATTTTAAACTATATTTTAACAACATTAACATTGAATTGCCCTTGAAGCAAATTGAAGTATTAATATCGAGAAGTATTGGCAATAATCTATTCTAAAATCAATTGATGACCCCGACTGATGTGTGTTTATACGCAGATATTCACCACTCTAAAGACTACAAAAGTACTGAACCCGTGCTCGCAATATTCTATCATTAACAAATGTTTTGCATAATGTGTCATCACTGAAAAATCAATAAATTCTATGTCGTTACATTTATGTCATCAAAACGGCTTTGTAAGCAATCGTTGTCTCTAGAATAAATGTAATTTTAAAAGAAAATGTTTCATGAATGTGTTTTCTGCAGCTTTGTTTCCAAAGCAGCATTTGTAGTAATTTTCTTTCTAAGGTTGCCTGGGTAGACAAGTTCGTCATTTTGAAATTTGCAGAGTGGCGAATTACATTTTCGAAGCTTTTGGCTAAATTATATAATCAATGTAGCTTCTACTGGACTTCGAATGTTTTTCTAACTTGTTAGTGTTCACATTTATCTTTTATCACTGATGTCGCCATGGTGATGGCTTTCAAAATATATCCTTACGACTAGGGCTTATCTGAGCCCTCGTACACCCACACCTCAATGTAGTTAATCCTGAATTCACCATCTTTTTCGACACGGAAGAGCTCCAAGTTCAATTGGTGGTTTTGCAGGTCCAATAACTCGTTATACTTCACTAGCAGCTTCTGCCCATCATCCTGGAAGCTGTAGGCCAACCCCCATAAGTCGTATGGCTTGATGGTAATGCTAAACTCGTCCGGCGTCGTTTTTGTCATTGCTCTCAGCAGCGAATCGTCCAGTGGGCGGGGATCTCCTTTTAGAGTTCTTGCACCAATTTCAGCTAAAGCAAACGAAACAATATTTAACCTTGATGTCAAATGATGCTAATACATTTTCCAGAAAATCGCGTTCTTTTTTGTTTTGGCATAACTTAATCACAAAAAGAACTTTTATCAGTCTTTGGTACAAATTGAGTTTATAGATTTTCAGAAAATATTTCCTTTATATTGCAGCTTCAATTAAGAATAACTGTTAGCATGTAATATCGTATTGTCATTATAAAATTATCAGAAAATAATTAGATGATAGCATATGTACATACAGGAATCAAATTAGGCAAAAGTAATGTAAGACAAGTCAGAAATATTACACTGGCCTTGAGATATCCCGAGATATGTACTGTTATGATTGAAGTCTGGAGATAATAGCCAGTGCATTAGGATCTTTAGAGAGAAAAGAGTCTGTGTTTCACTGTGCTAGGTGTTCCAATAAAGCTTGGTTATCTTGGCTGATTGAATCGGTGGGATGATAAACCACTGCTAACACAATAATGGATATATGGGTGATCAGTTCATTCGTCAGAATCTAATTTTTAAGTTACTCCTAGACATACGTGGAATTTAAGATTATTTGTTTTGTATACTATAAAAACATAAGGATTTGAATTTGTACAATCTCTCAATTCATCTTCTCAATCCAGAATCGTACCTTCTATTCCATAATAAGGACCGGGTGGAAGATGGCTCTTCGAGGGGTCTTGCAGCACCATTCCGATTCCAACTTTACTGTCGGTAGCCATGAACACTATCGGGTCGGTTGGCTTTGTTGGCATGGGAGGTCCACCGCCTCCTCCTCCCTGAATTTTCTTGGTCCCTGGCAGTTCCAATCCAACAGTGAAGTTGATGGTAATGTTTGGACGAGAGACGCAAAACTTCGGCAGAAGTGGAATCTTGCAAATCCTCTCCCATTTGGAGACGTCTTTGCCAACAACCACTGTTAGATCTTCAAATTTGACGTCGTTGGCGTCATCAAAATTAGCGTTGCCACTCTTTGGGTTCAACCAGTCTGGCGTCATAAGGTTGTAGTAAAGAAGTTTCCTAGGCGGCACGGCCATGATTATCTTGATTGTTGGACGCTTCTCACAGTATGATGGACACCACAAAGAGCACATCTGATCCAGGGCCGCTATTTATCAACTGTAGCCAAGGTGAGGAAATAGATCATCGGTTCTACCATTGTCGACTCACCAATGACAATACAGTTGCAGTTCAAGGCATTCCTGAGTAATGCGTTTCCTGTATGTAACCGCGAAAGGACATTAAGAGTGAGCTTTATCTGTTTAACACGCCTCTTCCTGTAGATCTGCATACTTCACTTTGTCTCTCTCACCAGTTTATATTTATCCATTAATGTTAATTGCTGCTCGTGATCACTTGTATCCAACAAATAACCCCCCTCCCTCCCCGGGTGGGGGGGGACTCCCATACATTAGCTATACGGATATGTGCATTCAAACGGGGTATGGATTTATAATAAGGGTTTTGGACTAGAACGGGTATCATTTCGTGCAAAACTTTGATCAATTTCTAAATCGGGGTAGCGAGTTTTGAAAATGTGGTACTTTTAGACCCTGAATATCGCATTTTGTCTAGAACGGCCGAGGTAACAAAATTGAGAGAATTTATTCTACAACGGGGTCGATTTCTTCGTTCGGCAGCACATCTCTACCCAAAATTAGAGTGAGTACCTCCCCCCCCCTTCCCCATTGTATCCAACGGGTAAAATGAATCACTGCGCCAAGTCTCACAGCGTGTTCTACATTGTTGTTTTGGGGGGTTATCATAGCGAACGTAGCGATAAAACGATGTCTGTCACCAGAATGGCGTAGTCTGATAACAGGGATCTTTTCAGGAGATAATGATTAACGACTGATTTTCGTTAGTTTAAAGCAAAGGTGTCAAAAAGTTTTGTTTTGAAATGTGTCAAGTTGATTGTCTATAATTAGTTTAACCTTATTGAATGTCACGCGCTCTTCGGCGATCCGCGATCTTTTCCGCTTACAAATTGAGATGGAAGGACGAGAAGATCGATAAAAGTATTAAATTCGGGGGAATAAAATACAATATGTTGCGTCATCCTTTGAATTCTATTTTCACTGTTTCCCTACAAATTAAATATCACTGTGTTCATTACACTGAGGTTTCCTCAGTCGCTAGTGTTTGTGTGCCTATTACAATAAATAACTTATCCATGCACGAAGATGTGCACCGAATCCTAAAAGACAAATATGAACAAAATATTTAATTATTAAAAGCATAGTATTAGAGTGAAAACTAAGTAGAAAAGTGTAGTATTAGAATTAAGACTCTTCCTTGTTGCTCTGGTCCAAAATAAGCCGGATAGATAGTGTTGAATTGGAGAAACAAATAAATGGATTCTGGATTCTGGATTCTGGATTCTGGATTCTGGATTCTGGATCTGGATTCTGGATTCTGGATTCTGGATTCTGGATTCTGCAGACCACTCTTCTTTGTTGCTCTGACGAAGTAAACTTTGTGGTGAGAGGTTTCTCTGCAGAATATATGAATAGTTTATCTTCTGCATTCAATTCGAGTTGGAAGGGAGGAAAGCAGACCTAACTCTTATTTAATGCTAAATAACTTTAAATGACTTTAATCATTAATACAATAATACAATAATCTTTATTAATTCTCCCAAAAGGGCTTTTCAGAATTAATTTACAATGCTCTGAAGATAAGTAGTGTAGAAGGTGAGAAACAAATAAATCGATTGGATAGGAAATACGTAGAGGATGTTACACTGTAGCGAGAAGATATGGATTTTATCTTCGGGTGACAAGAACAATATCACACGGGTGAGCCTAACGAACAAGTGAGACGTTGTTCTTGCAACGATAAGATAAATTCCATATCTTCCAGCATTACCGTGTAATGCTTTTTTATTATATGGAAAAAAATCAAAATGAAACAAAGTTTAGGAATCCTTAAAATTCATGTTTTTTAAATGTATATATCTATATGCCACGCACGCTTGTAACATATGCAAAACAAAATATGCCATTCGGGATCTGGATGTAGTGTCGTATGGATTCTACGAGTGGTTTAGTTCTCAGTAAAACACTCACATCCATATAATAAAAGCTTCTGGAGTTTCTGGTAGAGGTTTAATCTATTCAGAAGAATTGAGACCTCTTCCCAAATAAAGATAAGTTGTATGGAAAGGCGGAATATTTACAAGGCGCTGTCCCCCAAACAAGATCATACAGGGGCAGCATAAGTTAAGTTGCTGAGCAACGTCATTGTATTACACTCAATGCTCAAGATACAATATACACTCTCCCCACGGGATTCAATTGTTGTACACGATTTGCATACTTTGTATATTCATACTTTCAATCTTTCAACCTTGTATAATAAATTAAGCACAAACACAGACACTAAGAACTGACGAGGACCCTTCGGGTCGAAAGATCTTATCTGATCATTGTAAGATTAAGATTTTGCTCAAGATTTTTCTCAAACGTTGAATCAAATTAGACCAAACCAGATAAACATTTCAGAGCCCTCATCTCAAATCGTCACTGTACGGAGCACGACAAAGACAGTCCCCACAACCACAACAACGACAACGACGACATATTAAAGTACAACAACAACAACAAACTATATGACAATGACAGCAAGTACTTACTTTTGGAGTTTGTTCACGACGCTCGCATACTTCAGGTGCTATGTATCGGGGGCACCCCTGTGGGGTAGGTTTGGTCTTCATTGTATAACTTGCAAAGGTGGCTGACCCAAAGTCCGATAGTTTGGCACACCAGGAACTTTCACGAACACAGAGGAGCACGTTTTTTGCACTCACATCCCTGTGAATAATTGCATCCTCTCGATTGTGTAGATACTCTAAAGCCAAGGCAATGTCACGGGCAATAGACAGACTGCTTTCATAGTATTCGGCATCCCAAGAAATGTGTCTGATATATGCTGAACTAGCTCTGTCCGTGATGAGATCTGACAAGTTGTGTCTCATTTTTTCCATCAACAGCACAACACCATCAGCTTCTGGCGCGTGTGTGTGTCCCATAACCTGGACAATGTTTGGGTGTCGGCAGATGAATCCAAACATGATTTCATTGTCAAATTTCAAAACACTTTTTTCTTGAGATTCGCGTAAACTTTGGTGAAAGGTTTTAATAGCAACAGGAGTATTGCCAAATGAACCATTGTGCACAACTGCCCAGGCTCCTCTACCAAGTTCGTCTTCCTTATCGTGCACAACAACGTCTTCTCTATCTATTGTTGTATCCAGTGGTCTTATCTCCTCTAAGAACCTACTGACAAATTCTCGATGGTCACGGGTATTTTGTTCCTGCAATTGCTCTTGAAGAAGTATTGTTTCTCTTTCAACATCTTCTTTATTTTGTCGAAAAGCACAGTTTTCGTTTTTGATTGTTGTGTTTTCTTCGCAAATAGTTTCGATTTGTTTGCTATGTTCTTGAATTTTGTTCTGAAGTTCTTCGCGCAGATTTTCTAGTTCTATTTCCATCTGTCCGTTTTCTTCATTAAGGATTCGATTTTCATATCTCAGTTCATTTTCTTCCTCTTTCCATTTTGTTTCAGCGGTATCCTTTTCCTGCTGTAAATTCTGGAGTTCATTCTGTAGACTTTTTAGATCCTTCTTCCACTTCTTCCGCTCTTTCTTCTGTTCCAGCCAAAGACGATTGCTCCTCTTGTTATGATTCAAGACCAGTTTTTCCTTTTCTTCCTTAAGTTTGTCTATTTTTTCGTTTGCCTCGTCTTTTAATTTTTCTCTCTGCTCTGAAGTTTGCCTGCAAGAGCGCATCTCAAGCCGTAGATTATATAATTTACTTTGATATTTCTTTAAGTCATCTTTTAGCTCTCTAAGTTTGCCTTCCTTTTCATTTATTTCCTTTCTATAAACTTCTTCTTGCTTTATTTTCTGCTGAAGTTCTTTTTTAGTTTTAGACAAGTCATCTGCGAACGTTTGGTAAAGTGCAGTTGACTGGGCATCCTCTTCCATCCATGCTTTTCTCGTTAACGGACGCTTTGTTTCTTCAAGCTCTTGAATTCGACATTTATAGTCCTGGACTTCTTTCTTCAAGTCCAAATTATTAGTTTCTTCGTTTTTTAGTTTGGTTTTGAGTTCTTCCAACTTGTCTTCAATGTCTTTGAAGTCTTGTTCTTTTAGATCATACGCCAAAGAAATGTTGTCTTTTGCTTCATTGAGACGTCCGACCTCTTCCCGAAGAGACTTTAAACTGTCTTGCAGAGCACATTTTTCTCTGAATACACTTCCACAGTTGTCAAAAGATTTTTCCAAGTCATCTCCTGCAGTCTTCAATTGACTTGTAAGCTGTACGCACTTTTCTTCATTATTCTCATTTGACAGTTCAAGTATTTTCATTTTCCATTCCAACTCTTTATTTCGTGCCAACATGGCATTAAGTTCATTCTCGTTTGCATTCAGTTGCGCTCTGAGTTGCCGGACTTCGCAAATACTTTTACATTCACACACACTTGAATCGTCTTGTGAGTGTTCTTCCACTGTGCTTGTGACACAAAGGTCACTGGTTTCTTCATGATTCCTTGCAATACTTAAGCTTGTTACACTATTTTCCATCAACGTACCTTCATCAACAGGGTTTCCATCGTTTTCTGTTACATCAACAACACCGTCAGCTTTACCGCTAGTACCATCGCTTCCTGTCCAGGCTTGAGGACGGTCGCGTTGGTTGCACGAGCCATTCCCTGGAGAAACGACAGCCCTGGAAGGTCTAGAACACTAACAAAAGATCGGAATTACTGAATATCAAGAACACATTAAGTAGCGCATGGCGGATGCTACTGTAGAAGCAGAGCTAGTTATCTACGCCTTGTGTTATATGTATACAACTGCTTATTTTGTTGATAATTAGATCAAAAATATATTAATATGATTGAAGATTTTTGACAACTGGTTTGTACGCTTTTGCTGCTGGATATTGAATGTTTCAAAATCAACGTTTTTGAGAATAGCTGTATACTTCTATACATAAGCGTATAGACTTTTGGGTGTTGCTACTTCTAAACCGTATAAGTGCTATACAAATTGTATTATTATTATTATTATTATTATTACATATTTTAATATTTAAAAATATACGGAATAAAAATTTAAGCACTAATACGTGAACTTGAGAAGGGGTTTTAGATTTTTAGGATGCCCGGTTCAGAGTGCAATAGACATTTTTACGGTTTTTGACTCCATCTTGATTTGGGAATCAAATCAAGGTGAAAATCAAGGAGAAACCACGCGTAAAATTAAAATTGTATGGGATTTTGCTCGATTTGGGACGTAATAATAATAATATAATAATATTTTTAAATTTATATTGCGCCATTTTCATAAAATGATCAATGGCGCATAACAATGGTCTTAGAGATGGTCTACATAAATAATCTAAAATGTATAAAATGGCTAAAATGGCTAAAATGGCTAAAATGGCTAAAATGGCTAAAATGGCTAAAATGGCTAAAATGGCTAAAA
>JANVCH010069220.1:0-16906 GCA_025505405.1 Epizoanthus rinbou | reverse complement strand
AAACCGACAAAACATCAAAGATTACGAGTGTCTAACTTGCCCTGCTTCGAGGCAGAACAACCGAGGAAAATTACATCATTGTCTAGACAAGATGTTTTCAACAATCTTGTCCGAGACATTTCAAATGTTTGTCTCAAGAGCGATTGGGGCCAAAGCAATATTTATTACAAAACTTACAATTTCCACAGATGCGATTGGTTCATTAAGCACTCTCTTTTATTCAACGTTTTGTCTGCAAATTCGTTTATTGGACACTATCTGACAACAAATTCTTGTTATCGGACACGCGTAATAACTGCAATTTTATTTCTGTTTTCCTCTGTTTTCTCTCTATTCCTATATAACTTCGTGTCGTACAATTGTTTTGTCTTATCATCTCTTGCAAACTTTTTTCACAAGTTCTTCTCTTCTTCCCCCACCAAATTATTGATGCACACTGCAAAGTCTTACCAAGAACAGATTTGTACCGCAACTCCGCTATGGAAGTCGGGATGTGCTCGAGTGGGACGGCGATGTTGTTGCGCTCCACATTGGCGTTGGGGGCGAATACCTGATAGGCAAACAAAATGAACAAACCGTCAGTGTACTCCTGATGTGCAGTATTCTGCAGCGAACCAACGAACGTGTTAGCATTGGCTATCATAATAGAGTATGGAAGCCTATATCTACGTTTAGGCCATCATCAGGAAGATAATATTTAACCTTATTCCCCGAAGTGGAGGCGAGTAGTTTAGAATATCTCCACCGCTAGAAACTGACCCTGACGGGAATAATTGCTCGGTATGTACCAAACGAGTGAACACCGTAAAAAGGTATTTCCAATCAATAGTGATACGTACGGACACGAATATGGAAGCCATTTTGTCTCGTCGCATGGTGAGTGGCCGGAGGTGAAAAACACTGTATATTTGCAGGATGATTAACCAATCACAGCGCACGATAGGAACTATTGACCAGTTTAGTATATACTAACACTAACTATGATCTCAAAACTATATTTTAAGTAACAAAAATGTTCATCAACAGACAGACAGGCGGACAGACAGATAGACATATATTTGATACACATTATATAGATCTATAGATAGATAGATAGATAGATAGATAGATAGATAGATCGATAGACAGATAGATAGATAGATAGATAGATAGGTAGATAGATAGATAGGGCTATAACCAATCAACTAACGGCATGTACCTTCAAATTGCCCATTTGGGGTCGTGTAATACTGAAGAGGACGGTACACTTGCGGGGGGTGTTACTGGCTGGAGTGACAGTAGCATATGGCCGCAGGATGTCAAAAATCGTCATCTGGTTCATCTTTAGCCAACTTTGTACCTTCTCAGGAAGCTGGTTGAAGCAAAGAATATCGTTAGTAAACATACAGTCCACCTCCATGGTGTTTCTTTGCCTTTGACCACATGTATCACTATTTTAGTACTTTAGTACCAAGAAAATCATTTTCTATCTCTGCGAATAACTGTATTTAAATAGAGGATCTGGCATGGCTGTGCGAAGATGCTGCTTGTAGTAACACACGAGTGAGCGCAGCGAACGAGTTTGTTCCAAAATGCGATACGAGAAGATAAAAGCCGTATCCTCAAACAGCCATGTAAGTTCCTTTTATCATATGAAAGTCATGTTCTTCTCTTCGCTAGCATCATATCCAACGCTGAGTGTTCAAGATAAGTTTCTCTCGTCTCTCCTACGCCGTCGCCCTCCGTGAATTCTGCCTACCTACCCTCCATGATAGAAGGGAAGAGCTGTGCTACAACTTTTGCACATCTGCCATCTGCCCTCAACCCACAAAACAAAATACGCGACCTCCTTCCCCCACCTGTGATCAGAACTTATAATTTATGAAGCCAACGATCTCTACCCCTCCCTAAATGCCTTAGACCATTTAATATCGATTTGTTTATAAGAAGTGTTTTAGATTTTAACTTTTATTGCAATTTTTATCCAATCAATGTAAACTTGAGTATTTCAATTGATATAGTCTTATCACAAATTTTCGAGCAAGTCAAATGAAGTTATTATTATAACTTATTATTATTTATACTATAGTCAAGTAAAAGCTGTTGTTTTTAAGTACCTCTTTCGCACAGACAGGGCCCGGCATTGCAGTAGTTCAACAAGGCATTGTCACGAATTTTGTATAGCAGCAAAAAAAAATATAACGCTTGTAGTTTAGTCGTTAACCATTGCCATTAAGTCTTGTGGTTTCTTTAAACTGTCTTTCCGTTTGTTTGTTTTCCTGTCTGTCTTTCAGTCTATGTGAAGTCTGTTTTTCAGTCCATGTGTTTCTTTTAACTGTTTATGCGTCTGTCTGTCTGTCTGTCTGTCGGTCGGTCAATGTATATCTAACAATCTATGCGACTGAGCATTGTAAATAAACCTGAAAAACCCTCGAGACAGTTTAATAAAGCTATTATTATCATTATTATTATTATGCCAATTGCAATCTGCTAGTCTCTGTTTTGTCCGAATCATATTGCTGTCTGCTCTGTCTATGTTATCTGTGTGCTTTACTACTTCACCTTGTTCCATGAGTTCTCAACGCGTAATCTTTTGCCGTCTTGTTCAATGATCGAATGAACGTTGAAGCGATAATCACGGGCGTGTACGCCATATCTTGCAGTTAACGTCATGGCTTCCAATTTCTTGTAGTCGGCCTTAAGTATCAGTTGCCAGTTTTTGGGCATTTCGGGGACCTTCACGTCACACTTCAAGTTCACTACTTTCTTCTCACGGTTATAGTCAACGGTGAATGGAATCTCGCGTGATACAGATTTGCTTGACGCCGATATTTTACCAGTGATTTCCGTTTCTAGTAGAAAGTAAAGGGTTAAACATGTGAACTAGAATGAAATAATAATAATAATAATAATAATAATAATAATAATAATAATAATAACGGCATATCCACAGAGTGGCTCTTCATCCGCTGGGGGACCAACGTCTTAACGTCTCTGTCCACGGACGGTGTGACGAAGGAAGGTCGTACAAATGCAACTCTCACCCAAGGCCGGGAATCGAACCTGGGACCTCCTGGTTAGCAGTCCGAGTTCTTACAGATTGCGCTAACTGTGCTCACATATAGTGAGTATGCTTGAAATAAATGGTGCAGTCGCCTTACCTTTTTCATTTTTCTTCAAGCATTTTGCCTCCAGAGACAGACCCTCCGGCTGATCATCACAGCGGCGAGCAGACACGGTCAGTTTGGTCAGGGCGATCGTAGGGAAGACTCGATGCTGGTACGAGCTGAGTTTGTGCAAACTTGGGATCTGACCATCGGCACAGAGTTTGAGTCCGAGGAGGTCTTGCCCAACACATTGGTTCTGGATCTGAAATGACAGGTTATCAGTCTAAAGTTCCATAATCTACACTATATATCGAGCAAATTAAAAAAGATGAAAAGTTACGTCGAATTCAACTACTCTACAGCAATATTACTTTATATGGCATTGATTAACAATAACCTAACATTTACTGGATTTCAGCTACTGGTAGCGTACAACCGTATCCCCTTTGAAACAAACGAGTTAATACGAAGTTGAAGAAAAACGTTAGGCTTGTTTAGCAGTACAGAAACTTGGAAACGGGTGGTAGTTTTGATCTTTTGTTTAGGTGATATGCAACTCCAATCTATGTGGAACATATCCCGATCATTAGCAAACTGCAGGGCTGATTTCCTGAAATGTTCATCTTACTTACTTTCACAGTAAGTAAATATTTATTGTGTATTTCTATGGTACATTTTAGGGGGGTTAAATGAGCTCGAACCACACCCATACTAGTACCTTTTAGGGGTTTCTTTGAAATAAATCGACGATCATCCCCGTCATGTCCAGTATAGGAGTGTCCCCCGGGAATATTTGTTGTACATAACCGCATTTCTCACCTTAACGAGCTCATCCTGTCGGATTTGCAAATCAATCAATTTCGGTGTTACTTGGCCTTTGGTTTGCTCACGTTCACAGAAACCCTGCACATCTGACCTTAAGAAATAGATAATGCCAATGCACTGTTAGTTATTACACACTGAGTAAGATTTTAAATCATTTGTACAGTTAGTGTTAGTGTACAGTTAGTCAGTGGAAACACTGAAGACGGGTACCTTTTTAAAGCCTTTGTAAAGCTCCAAGTATGGGAAACGCTAGGGAAAACTGGTTTTCTTTTAGCAATTTAAAGGGTCATGGTTCGAATCCCACCGCTGCCAACGTTTTTCCCTTTTTTTGATCATAAGCACAGTTAAAGCATAAAACATAACTAAATAAGCACAGGATCGGCTATGATGCTGGATGGATTGTGTTAGCATGATGGATACCTTTTGTATTCTTTGAAATTCATCTTGAGGTAACCAATGATCTTTTTAGCCGATTAACGAAACGCAATTTTAAATAAAATCTGTTAACAAGACTTCCGACCAATGAGCAGATACCTTCCTCCATTGCCCACAATTCTAAAATATTTATAACCAGAACCTGGAAGTAGTTCTGTCATAACTTGTTATGTAACACAGTATATGACCATCAAACTTGGCTCTTGTGACAGTCCTATTTTGACCTTGATCAAGTTACTGGCTTTTGACTGAAATGGAAGATCATAGGTGGAACTAAAAATATCATTGCTGTTATCCGTCCATGTATTACCATGGCAACACGATTAGTTTTACATTGGTTAAAGGTTCACTTCTCCCCTTTCAACACTGATAGTCGTAAATGGCTTCAACACGCGTAGAATTGTATTGTTAATTATACAATGGAATATAAGTGTTCACTTCTGATTGATTATAATTAGATACCTTAATGTGGGAGTTTCTGCAGAACTGTGAGCAACAAGAAAAGATAAAAACATTCCATCGATCTTGACAAAATGCTGGACATATTTGTCCATAAATGAAAACATAGCTTTTTGACAGTCTGCTGTATAGCTTGATACTGAAACGTTTTGGGCTTTATTAATATTCAATACTGAAATACTTCTGGAACCAGAAAAAACATCTATGTTTTTGTTTCTTTCTTGTCAATATCTGGTAGCGTGGCCGAGCGGTCTAAGGCGCTGGTTTAAGGCACCAGTCTCTTCGGAGGCGTGGGTTCGAATCCCACCGCTGCCAATATTTTTCCCTTTTTCTGATCACTGAAGCACAGTTGAACGGCGAGGAAAATCTTTGTATTCTTTGAAACTATCCATTCAGGTAACCAATGATCTTTTATCGAAACGCAATCGATATTCTGGGCAATCCATGGACAGGTCCTTCTAGTATTAGCGATCAGCTAGATTAGAAGTCGTCCATTGTGCACAATTCCTAGCTTTTTGGACAGCAACATTGTCAAAATGTTCTAAAATGTTTACAACCAGAAGTAATTCTGTCATAAAGTTGTTAATCAAAGCTGGTTCTTTTGACAGTTGTATTTTGACATTGGTCAGGTTACTGGCTTTTGACTGAAATGGAAGGACACTGGTGGAATTAACAATAGATTTTTTAGTTATCCGCCCTTGTGTTACCAAGTCAACACGATTAGCTCCACATTGGTTAAAGGTTTAGCTCTCACCTTTCAACACTAATAGTCATAAATGTTAATTGCATTGTTAATCATATATTATAATATATATGTTCGCTTCTGATTGATTATAATTTGATACGTTAATGTATATGTGGGAAGTTGGTAGCCTGCGTAGCTGGCGATCTGTTTGGGTGCGGAAAAATCGAGATCGAGCGCCATTTTGGAGTATTGGACCCACCCACCCAACGAGAGACTGAGGAGAAACAAAAAATAAAGGCGAGGGGAGGGGGAAAGGAAGAAATTTGTCTCTCCCCAGTCTCCCATTTGGCACGCGCGTCCAATAAGGCGCACGATCGAGGAAATATTGAGTAACTACGGCATTTTCTGAAGAAATGTGAGCAACAAGAAAAGATAAAAATCCTGGAACCAAAAAGGTTTGTTTTTGTTTTATCTTTGCCAACATCGGGTAGTGTTGTCTTGTTTGTACTGAGAGGAATTGCCGCTTGGGGATGTGTTTCGGGAATTTAGTGTGCACTTATGCGAGCTCGGAATAGCGCAGGATCTACCAAGATGGGGAACAAATCTGATCACGCGAAAACACTATGCACTGGTTTGGTATATGCTAAATAACATTTATTAGTATTGATTAGTATTGATCAGTATTGATCAGTATTTATTAGTAGTGATTAGTATTTATTAGTATTGATTAGTATTGATTAGTATTGATCAGTATTTATTAGTATTGATTAGTATTGATCAGTATTTATTAGTATTGATTAGTATTGATCAGTATTTATTAGTATTGATCAGTATTGATTAGTATTGATTAGTATTGATTAGTATTGATTAGTATTGATTAGTATTGATTAGTGTTGATCAGTATTAGCTTGGGCCCAATGAAATGTTGTGCTACTTCTGTGTCAACCATCAAAGACACCGCATTAACGGACTTTGTGCTTTTGTTTCAATTTCACAGTTCGACATGGTAGCAATCCAGCAGGAAGTGATGGGAGGTCTTCGTACATTTATTGGTATACCGTTTATGGCCATTCAACATTCGGTAGCGTGGCCGAGCGGTCTAAGGCGCTGGTTTAAGGCACCAGTCTCTTCGGAGGCGTGGGTTCGAATCCCACCGCTGCCAGAGTTTTCCTTTTTCGCATCAAATTCTCGAAGAAATTTCCATTTTTCTCTTTTTAACAATTTTTTCAAATAATGTTGAAGCTGAATGACCACCAACGAAATGGTGCAATGTCCTGTGAAGTAACTATTATATATGATCAGACAAATTTACTGATCACAGAACTGGTTAGGTTCTAAAAGTCTGGCTGGTGTCCTGATAGCAATGTTTATTTTCCAACATACAAGGAGTTTGATATAAACTATCAGCAGGTTCCGAGGTTTTTCTAAGATTAGTTTGGAAGCATTTGTTGTTTGTTTGCCTTTCAATCGAAGGTGGTGTTTTATAAACCATAAAATCAACATCGTTCATTAAACTAGAGAAATTAAATATTTGCTTTTTCAATCAACAAAGGCCTGCAGAACTAAAGATAAATTGCAAGAGTTAACACGACCAGTGAAGACGATGTTTATAAACAAATGGTCAAAACAGATGAGTAAGAATTTGCCATCATTGAGTTCACAAATTATTTTACCATTTCCTCATTTCGTCGCGCGGCGAAAAACTTTTCCTTGGAAATTCAGAGGTAAGTAATTTTCGTCTTCTAAATTTGTTTCGATTCTTTAAAAAAACACCAAAGCCCAAACTGATCGATATTCAACTGTAGGATCTTATAACAGCCATGGACGGCAAAATCGTAGTACTCTTTGCTGCTCTCGCGCTGGCCTACACAGTGAGTGCAAGTCCTTTTTCAACACGGTGTAATGGTAAGTTATATTACGATGATATATGGTATTATAGTACAATAAATACCAGTTACTTCTCCTACCAAGGGACAGAGAAATCAGGCAACATAATTTTATGAGAGAGAAACACAACTGAACGAACACACCAAAGGTCACCAAACAGTAACCAACTAGTACAGTAGTAGCTTGTTCGAGTCAGTCAGTGACTCGGAAGTGTCAAAACAGACCAATACATACATTTCGCCCCATGTAAGAGCATCCGGAATCCCGCCAATGTTGGAATCCGAAATCCTGTGGAATTGAATTGGGAACAATAAAAGATGGAATCCGGAATCAAGAATCCAGAGGGTTGGAATCGGATTCAAAGGATTCATAACCTGGGTGGAACCCAAAATCCATGTGATTATTTTACATGGGGCGACATTGTTGAACGAATTTGGAATGTATCGTTATCTGATTGAAGCGAAAGGTCGAAAGAGCACTGTGACAGTCACTCGTGCCAATTATACAAATTTTAGATATAAATTGCAACCACGGTACAAACAAATGTGTTGTTAAAGATAAAGAACCACTTCTTATGTATTGAGCCAGAAATTGAACCATGTAACAGAAATTCTGATTTATTAAGTAAAGAGAGGTATTAAACCGTTCTGGGTAAACCGCAATGCACTCGGCAACCTTAGCCACCCGCATCAGAAAGCAAATTTAACGATGGTCAATGAAAATCAGATTCATTTTCAAAACGTAAAGTGGCCATATCCAGGCCTAGTTCAACTGTGTTCATTCATAAACACTCTGCAATCTGTTAAATTACTGCATGCAGAATATCTGCTGAACATTAAAGGCCCATTTTCAACCAAGATGCTTTGCGAGCGTTACCCATGGGTACCAGAGGTTAGAACCGGAGGCTGACTATTGTTTACTCATCACAGTGCGTCGTGTCTGGGTCATAATGAACACCTAAGGCAATAGCGACGTCATCTGTGTTCCGTACACGAGGAAGGACCCCATTTTTGCCACAGCTCACATTATTGGAAAAAGATAACATACGCTTCCTCCACCCCCTCCTACTGAATGAAATATCGGCATCTCCCGCAAAAGTTTTTAAAAGTACAATTTCCTCAGATTGGCAACTATGGCTTTTCACCCAGTTACGGATGCGGCGCCTTTCTGTTTCCCTTTCCCCTCTTATTTCTTTATTGTGATTTTTTTTTATCCGCCGCACCAAATCTTTTATTTTTGTGATCAACCTTAAACAAACATTAATTTTCTTTTCTGTTGTGCATGCAGGCAAATGTCCAGCTGACTGTGAAGAGAAGGCGTATCCCAGGTGTATTTACAGATGTTGTGCCGTCCAGGATCCCGGCCTTCCGCTGCCTTTCCCTGTAGGACCTCAAAATCCCCCCACGGCACGACCCACACCCAAATTCTTCCCTGGACCCGCTGGCATCCCCGGAGTGCAAGGTCTACCAGGACTCGATGGACCTGTAGGGTGTCCTGGTCAGTGTGGAAACCCTGGACCCCCCGGTCCACCTGGACCCCCTGGCAAATAAATGGAGCATGAGTGTGAAAGGGAAATTCTTAAACCACTGTACATTTTATATTCAATTATACTCGCTGCATTTAATGAATGCGTCAATTTTTGTCTCTGGCTTTCCTTGATTAGTATTTGTAAAATATCGATTTTCATTGCACTGTAATAAAGAGCTAGAGCCACAACAACAACAACAACGATGACGATGATGATGATGATGACGACGACAACGACGACGACGACGACGACGAGCGACGAGCGACGAGCGACAACGAAGACGAAGACGAAAACATTGTTAGTATTTTAATTGTCAAACCTTTATTACTAAGGACAATAGTCAATAGCAGCACTTTTTTCAATAAAGAAACTGATAGCGCTTTCTTCATTAAAATATTTATATCAACACTCTGAGGTGTCACAAATGATGTATTACGTAACAATAGTAGACTGTCTTCTTATAGCTCAGATGACTACTGATTGTGTTGGTTTGTCAATCTTCAATGAAAGAAAAGGAAAGGAAAGGAAAGGATAGGAAAGGAAAGGAAAGGATAGGAAAGGAAAGGAAAGGAAAGGAAAGGAAAGGAAAGGAAAGGAAAGGAAAGGAAAGGAAAGGATGTCTAAAAAACCCTACAATGTTATTAGAAAATACACTAATATTGTACACATGAAGCACAGCTGTTAACTCCACTAGCTCTCGTGAGGTGCATTTGACTCAGATCTTCTTTCTTCTTTGATTTCTGCTTTGCAGTTACGGACAAAATTTCATTGCAATCATACTTGCATCGTTTGGTTTAATTGCATGGTTACTTGGATATCGACTTATAAAGGTTTGTGGAGTCCTGTTTGTGTACGTAGATTTCACTTATAACGAAATGTATAGAATAGAATATGTATAGATTAGAATATAAAATAAGACTATAGAATAGGTACGGAATATCTTGACTCTTGTGATTATTTAAATTATCATCATCAGGCTACTGTGATAGTGGCAGCGTTCGCCGTTACAAGTGGTGCATTCTACGTGTTCAGTCCCCAAATGTTTGACACTGAAGTCTGCTGTGGATCGCACGGCAAGGTTGAAGGTCTGTAACTGAACCCTGTGTGTTTTCATGGACGAATGCTGTAAGAATCTTTTCACCCTCAATATTTACTCATCTTTCCCAACAGCCCGCATAGCTGTTAGTATTGTGACTGGCATTCTGGCAGGCATCGTAGCTTTTTATGTGTACAAACTCGGCGTGTTCTGCATGGGCTTCTTTGTGGGTTTGGTGAGTACTAACTTCTGTTGTGTATTTTATAGCAGTTATATAATAATAATAATTAGATAATTAGTAGCCAGTCCGCGATCTGCGGACTGCCTTATAAGGAATATCGATTGTCTGTAGTCCACTATAGTGGCGGTTTACGCATGCGCCGGCACGTGCTTTATCCCAGAGCCCTTCGTTCCTCGCCGCAGGCCAAAAAGAACGTGGGCTCTGGGAACGAGATTGAGATATCATGTAAACAAATGCAGCGATTTGTAGGGAACCGGGATGAAGTCGTACCAGAATGAAACTCGATCGGGTATCATGTAAACACCGCCTTAGTTGGTATCAGGTATGGTTATCTAATGATAGCAAACACAGTGATGCAAAAAGGAGTTTGTCAGGGGGGATGAGGGTGAAAAATGAAACAGGAAGAGAGGTTGGTCTCCCCAGACTCCCATTTTCCGCGCTCTCTTGTTAAGAAATTGACGTCAGCGTTTGTTTCAAGTGGTCTTATTATTTCGGGTAGTAATTATTTAGAAATTGCGGCACTCTTTGTCGTGGTACTAGTTTCCTGAGGTCCGAAATTTCACTTATTTTTTTCAGTTCTAGCTAGCGATGCGGACATGGACCCAGTGGCCTATAGCATTGCTTCCGGGGATAGAACCGGTAGTTTTGTGATTGACAGCAAAACGGGCGTGATCCAGCTGGTGAGTGACAGGACACGTCGCCTTGTCGGTCCACATTACACCCTCAACATCAGCGCATCGGATGGGTACCACGTGAGTGAGGCCATGGTTGTTGTAGCGATACAAGATGTCAATAACTACAAGCCGGTGTTCAGAGAATGTCACAAGTACACCCCAGTAGTGACTGAACACGACCCTCCAGGGACGTTCGTGTTCAAGGTAAGCTTATGTTTATATTATCTATTCCCCTGACCCTGGCATCTCCATAGGCGCGATTAATACTGGGAGATCTTTTCATTATTAACTCACCTCGAAATCTGATGAATCAGAACCTTAAATGTCTTTTGAACTCTTTTGTTCCTTTCTGAGCAGACGCTATCTTTGTTTTCAGTTCCATAAAGGCACAAAACTGATTATCGGCGATCGCGATTTCAACAGCCAATCATAAGTTAGGATTTCAGTCGCGTGAAAATGCTGGAGGATAGACAATATAGTAGTAGTCTGATAGGGGCCGAATTACCTAGTTAACGAGATTTCCCGACCCCCAAAGGGGGTAATTAGGTCCTTACTTATGGGTTCGTGAAAAATATTGTTCAGTAAGTAGCAGAATAAATGCCCCATTGTCACTGCGTTCCCCGCCTTTCACAAAACTGTGTCCTCGGTGTCCTCACTGCAGCTGCTCCTAAGTTGCGGGAAGTTTAGCTGCCATATTTAGGCATGCAAAATATCTTGGCGCTTTTAGGAAAGGTTTGAAAACAAATATTTTGAGCCATGCTTTTTATCAGTAAAATAATTAGTAATTATTAGTTTTTGATAAATTTCTCAATTTCAGATTTTCGATAAATTTCTGTGGTACTCTTAAGACTGGTTTACATTTGGAAATGGGTGTAAAATACAGTTACGAATAGAACAAATATAGCTGCATTTTTTTTCATTTCGTGGGGGCTGGGGGGAGGGGGGTTGGGGGTTATCGAGTAAAGCATGAGGACAAAACAGCATTGCAATAGTCAATGTTTGTGGACATACCTGGCCCATGCTGCTAAATTAACTATTTAAAAAACTTCCTTTTACGCAACTGAGTTCTTGAACCCTCCTTGCTATAGGTAACTGCTGATGACCAAGACATGGGTACAAACGGAAAGGTTGTGTACAAGATTGAAAGACAAGAATCCGAACAGAAACAGTTTAACATCGACAGCCGCACCGGCGTCGTGACTACGGCAGTTGAGTTCGACCGAGAACGAAAACAAATGTATCAGATACGGATTACTGGAATGGACGGTGGAGCAGGTGGTGTTTTGTCCGAGAGACTCATGGGATTCTGTCAAGTAGAAATTAAAATTGCCGACATAAACGATCATCCCCCAGTGTTTGACAACAAAAGATATGATGAGAACATTCGTGAAAATGCTCCCGTGGGGCAGTCAGTCTTGCAGGTGACTAATATTACATTGCCACTGCAGAAAATATGTACCGTATTTTCTTTTAGAAACTTCTCTTCTAGAATAAACACCGTCTTCATGACCCTGAAAACGAAGTAAACGCCGTTTATTTTCTTGGGGTCGTTTATTTAAGAGGGGGTGTTAACTTTGAAAAAAAGTGGAAAAGTTGATGTGAGATCCATGACGACAGAGCATAATTTTTTTGAATAGGCCTCAGTCATGATACGGTCTGTCAACCAAGCCTTGTTCACATGTATTTCTATGCACGCTTTGTACAACTTCTCATCTTTTCATGTTGATATCTGTTGAGTTTCACAACTGTATTGTCATAGCTGAAAACATTCACAAGTTTGTAGTTTGGATGCGAGGCATCGTGATAAAACTGATTGGCAGACCATGTCATCAATAAGTCATATTTAAATTGGAATTCTAATTTCGGCGCAACTTCGAATTCGCATTTAAGTCAGATCAGATGATTTTTGTTGCCATCAGCATAGGATATAGTGTTGAATTAATACAGAGAACATGTTTACATGGTATGTGATAAGTATGGTGACAGTATTTTACAAGAGCTAGTTTGGAGTATCTGATTGCAAGACAGTTTAAAACCATGGGGATTATGATTTTTAAACTGCCATTGTAGTTGTATTAGTCATATGTGCATATGGGTTTCACTGTTTAGCGGGAGTACGAATACAAAACGTAAGATTGTAGAGTAAATGAAAACTGAACAATTGAGTGTGAAATGTAATTCAGTTGTATTACTATGAAGATAGCATTCGAATTTGAGTGTAAATACCTCACAAACTATATATAAAATCTTGTTGCTCCCACCAAATTCATTAAATTATATATTATAGTCTGCAAAGGATTTTTAAACTATTTGACTATTTAATTAAATATTTAATAGTTACTCAACTAACATTCAGTATCACTACGAATTGTAGGTAAGTGCGAGCGACAACGACTGGGGAACGAATGCCTCTATTTTGTATTCCTTCGCTAAAGCCAATCCGTACTTTACCATTGACAACAATACTGGTATCATCACAACAAAAGCAAGACTGGAAAAGAATTCGAAGTTGTACCGATTTGCTGTCATCGCAAGAGACAACGGTAAACCTTCGAAATCCTCAAGAGTTATTGTTAGGGTTCGCGTATTTGGTGCTTCCAACGATCCTCCAAAGTTTTCTAGGAGTGTTTACGTGAAAAAAGTGTCTGAAGATATATCACCAACATCCAGTATTATAACTGTGAAAGCAGTAGGTTCACACCCAGGGGAGACCGTATTCCACACCATAGAAGCTGGGAACTTACCGTCCACGAACAATCCGCGGTGCTTCCGTATTAGCCCAAGGTCAGGGGTAGTGACGACTCAACGCTCGCTGGATTACGAGAGAACACCAAATTTCACCTTGAAGATCCGCGCCAAGAGTAATGGAGATCCTCCGCTGATAAGCTTCGCCACGCTCAAGATCTTCGTGAAGGACATCAACGATTCTCCACCAGAATTTACGCTGTCCGATTATGTGGGTCAGGTAAGTCATCTCTTCCAAGGTGAATTAACTAGTTGTTGATTGATAATATTTCTGTAGTTACATTTGTAGCCAATAGTAAAATTACTCAGACTACAACTACCAGAATCCTTTGTGCCACTCTTTTGTCCATGAAAATTAAGGCTATTGTTTTCATATTCTCAAAGGATTTTGTTGATCTGAATAAGAAAGGAAAACTGAAAAGGAATCTGGTAGTTGTAGTAAAATGATGTCCATACCAAAAATGGCCCATACCAAAAAAAACCCCGTATTGTTCAACACCAAGAGAAGCCAACAAACATGAAGTGTTTTCTTGAACTAAATTATATGGAAGAGATATCAAAGACAGCCAAATAATTGGTGAAACGAGTTTGAAAAATCATTTCACACAAACGTGCGCAATTATTCCATTTTCTTTTTCTGACGTCAAAAATATAATGGACCATGATGACGTCATCAGCCTTTCCAGGGCTCCTTTCTCGTCTAGGGAAAGCTATTGTCTTCGGTGTTAGTTATGGTTAGGTGGCTTTATATTTCTCTGTATGTTTTTCGAGTGTGACGTCATCTGTGTACCGTAAACGAGGAAACAGCACCAGTTTATTTTATGTTCAGAGAGAAATATTTTCATGAAATTATAACTCCACGACATCAACCAGTCTTTAATTTTACTTCAGTACCCCTTTCAAGTTGAGTTTATTTATTTATTTGTATTTCATAATTCAAGTGCTTTTTACGAGGTGAATGTGCAAACTAAAACTAAACTAAAACAATAAGAAATGATGCTTTTCTCTAGTTTGCGTGCTTAGAAAACCTTGTGTGATAGCTAACTGAATCGTAAAGGTTTGACCACTTGTTCTTGAAGGTAGAAAGTACAAAATACATTTATTAACAAAGCAAGTGATGTTCTCTGTATTTTCCAAAGGAAAACATTACACATTACTCAATCATTTTCTCTTAATTTCAGAATACTATGTTTGTTGTTGTATGGGAAATTTTGAACTACTCCTTACAGCGTCGAGTTTATTGCAGCACAACACTTAGTATCAGAATTATGTTGTAACAGGTAAAAGAAAACTCGCCAGCCGGTACATCTGTTATCACGGTCAAGGCTATCGACCCAGATTCTCATGAAAATGGCCGCGTCACTTACCACTTTGAGTCAGACCAGCTGTTCTTCAAATTAGATAAACACAGTGGATTGATTACGACAGAACAGGTGTTTGATCGCGAGGTGAATGGACGCTATTTCTTGACAGTGCTGGCACGAGATCAAGGAAGTCCGTCGATGACAGGCGCATGTCTAGTGGAGGTCAGCATTCGCGATGAGAACGACAACGCACCGATTTTCAGAAATAAGAGTTACAATGTAAGTGTGTATGAGGATGAGCTGGTTGGGACGAGACTTCTCACAGTTACTGCTGATGATAAAGACGTCGGAATGAACGCCAGAATCAGCTATCATATTACAGAGGGTAACACAGGTGGGTTCTTTTCAGCTGATATATTATGAACTGAATAACTATTGATAAATACTGTCTGAAGACAAGAATATTGCTATGATCATAGTGAGCGAAGCGAACGAGTGAGGATATTTCCAACACGAGATATTTCCAAATCTCCAAGCGGCCATGCAATTTTCTAATTATTATTCAGTAAGCCATAAAAGTCAAAAAATAAAAAATAAAAATAAATAAAAAAATAAAAAATAAATAAAAATATAAATAAATCTGTTATCACAGCTTACGCGAGGACTTATACAGTCACTTATTTGTTAGCGTACAAAAAACAAAATACCATTCAAACCTATTTCATTTGACAATTCGAAGTTAACATGACAAGAAGCATTTTGACTTGTGGACTCCAAGAAAATTATTTCTGCCCGAAAATCATGCAATTTGTATAATCAAGGAAACAAATGAGAAATCTTCAAGAACAGATATATAACGGTGCCAAGTGTTTCTTTTTCTCGTCTCAAATGCAACAAAACTAGAATGGAATATATTGTTTTGGATATTATTTGACATTTATATCTTTGATAACATGTAGCAAGGAAATTAAATTCGCTTCGACATTGCTCACTGCATGCAACATTCAGAACTTTTTTACTCCACACTGATAAAGTGTCATCGTATTTCAGACGTCTTTCCTTCTTATCTATATGTCGATATATGCCGGAGTGGTTTTCTGGCGATGCGATCGTACATACGGAATTCCGGCTTAACTGGAGGAACTTCAAAACCTCAAATTCCAAATCAGTGGACTCCGATGGCTCCCAAACTATTTACAAGACACAGTGAAATAAGCACATAGGCCATCTTTGCTCACGAAACGGATATTTTTCCACACAGAATGTAAACATGTTCAACTCCAATTACTATCTCCAAATTTCAGCTTTCTGTGCTCACAGCAAACAAAGGCAAAGAGAAAAGAGAAATATCTACTTGACACCATTTGAAAACTATGAACCTTAAATATATTTTTAGTCACGGAAGACAGGCAAGATATCGTTCACTATAACTATCAAAGAAGACAATAATATATCGATATTTCCTTGTTTTTTCAGATCAAGAATCGCCTTTTTAGATCACGTGATTATCAATCGAAAGAGAGGTGTATTAGCCCCCATGTTTGTAACTATAAACTAGTTTCTAAAGTTTTTATTTAATATATCAAACACGAGAAGGAGTGGGTTCATCACATATCAAACACCGACAACAAAGTAGAGAGCATAGCGTTTTGGTTGAGAGATTTTCATCACATATCAAAACACGTCATGACATTGGTTTTCTTTTGTCTTTGCTTGCTGAGCTAGTAATGAGATTGAGAATTCAATCAGGACCCGAATTATATCACAGACAGTTCCAATAATGACTCGTTCTTCCATGCTCCAGGGCCCGGTTGTTCAAAAGATGGTTAACTTTAATCCTGGATTAAGCCAAATTCAAAAACCAATTTCTTCAAGTTGGAACATGTTTCTGGGGCTTATAAAACACTATCGACTCTTTCCTTGGAAACCCAAAATGGCAGCCCAAACCAGTCTATAAGGTAGTAAATACAAACATGGATTAAGAGTTTAACCCTGGGTTAG
>JANVCH010069209.1:0-10357 GCA_025505405.1 Epizoanthus rinbou | reverse complement strand
GTAGTAGTAGTAATAGTAGTAGTAGTAGTAGTAGTAGTAGTAGTAGTAGTAGTAGTAGTAGTAGTAGTAGTAGTATTAATACTGTTTATCAAAACTGGTCACTCACCATTAATTCTGAAGCTGACAGCACATTGGCAATATTCTTCCACGTTTTTTCAGTTTCTTCTAGAATGTCTTTAAGCTTTGCATTGTTTGGTGCTGAAGATAATCAATACAATCAATAAAATAAATACAACAATGTCTTGCAGTGACATTATAGGGGTAATAACGAGATCAGTGTACGGGGCACTGCATGGGCGATTCACCACATCTTAAACTCCTGGATATGAGCCAAATGAACCACACTGAACTTGAAATCCTTAGCACCTAATCTCACATCATTATTACTACAAATTTTATGAAACTGCATTCCATTCTACAGCCTGTTTTCCATCTGTCTTGACATGGTAAAAGATCGCTAAGGGATGAGCTAGCATCTCCGCTGGCGAGTCTGTAATTGTAAGCAACTTGAAAGTGGAAATATCAGTTAGATCAACGAATGGCTGGCAGTGATAGCAGGGATCCATCTTGGCAGAGCTATCAAGTCTCACACATTCGGATGCCATCTCACACTCTCACGCTGAGACATGTATTTCTCACACATTTTGAATTTTCGCTCCAAAACCATGTATTCCTCACGCATTGTGAGCTCTTTGTCCAACAAAAAAGACATAAATGCCGTGTTTGTTCAACCTCTACATGTGTCTGAATTATGCGCCATTTGATGTCTAGATTTACAAACCTTTCCAGGGGAGCATGCTACTGACCCCCAAGGAAAATCTCACTCTCACTCAGTCTGAATACTTAAAATACCAATACTGTACTATTAAACACGACAAGTTTACAATTTGTTTTGCTCGTCCGTATAATTATTTTTATGTTTGTCTTCTATTGACTCCCGCCGATTCTCGATTAAAATCCTTCAAAAATCACAGCCCTAAGTCTTGTAAGACAGTGCTACATACACATCTAAACTCTGCAGCTGTGATGTAAATATCCCAAGCACACAACTCGTACGTTGAATTGTGAGCATCCAAAACATGAACTGAATACGTACAATCACAATCACAATAACACATAAGGGATTCGAGATACGCCATTAACATTTTCAACTGCCCACAAAGAAAAATAGATGATTATTATAGAGTTCGCTTAACCACTAATCCTCTTATGGGTTTGATACGCAATTGTTTTCGAGGACTGCTACTTACAAAATGCTTCAGGTCTACAAAGGCAAATCATTTGAGTTCTCACACTCTGCATGGAAAAATGAGAAATTCATGGGAACTATTCACAATAGAGATACGTGTACATCCGCTGTATCTGATCTTGCTCTCTAACCTGATTTCTGTATGGATGCTCTTATCCTCCTGGTAACTCTGTACACTTCAACAACAGCTGTGGTGCAACAGTTGGTACAGTGAGAAATGCAATAAATAAACTAAAAAAGTACCATTAACTACCGACCGCTTGAGAGACAATACCCATGCGCATGCGTGTGAAGCCAAATAGCAATTACAAACTTTAATTACAAAGCTCAAAATTAATCATAGAGTTGTGAGCTGTACAATGGCACAAACTGATATTGTACTAGAAACTATTTCAAATATCTAATTATCTTATTTAACAGTGCACTAGGTCTGTACATGTGGCTACCATGTTGACGTCTGTGCCCAGGCCGTGTCCTCTTAGACTTGTCTGTCTACATGTATGTGTATGTCGTCTCCACCTGTGTATATCCACATGTGCATCTGTATGTCATGTCCACGCATCTGTCAATCTGTTCATGTATATCGGGATATCTCTGTACAATCATGTATATATGCACATATTTCTTATATACAAGTTACATCTAGGTCTATATTTGTTGTCTATGTTAACGTCTCTGTGTAACTATGTGTCTAAAGCTAGCTATATTGACGTTACTATTGATGCCGATGTATATCTAGCGCGTTAAATTATAAAAGGGTTCTAGTCAATTTCAAGCCGTAATACGTACTTAATTTGCTTCTGGTTGTAATAAAGGTCATAGACCAGTGACTACTGGCTCAATTAAATTCTGTTTTGCACCATAACAAAGCTAGAGACAGGCACAATGTGCCTTTCTTGTCGATGGGTGTTTTAGCATATTTTAAGGTTTTCTCCACTATATCACTTGGTAGGCCTGGGGCGTGAGAATGATAGGACAAACGTAGAGAGATATGATATGGCACTTGTTAGGTTGTTAATGGTGCCGGAAGTGACGCTGTACATGTAGATATCCAAATATGGTCAAGTCCATTAGCCCCCTTCTTGTTAATGTGCTAGATATGCATGTCCATCTGTCTTTCTGTCTGTCTATAGACCTGTATGTATGTTTTAATTCACTTTATTTCTTGTGTTTTTATGTAAGCAATGCTACCGTACCACATTAGTAATCTGAGACTGTTCTTGCTTTGTTTGAACGGGTGAATTGGGAAAGGAAAGTGGGAAGTGTGGAATATAGATATGTTACAATTTTCATACTACGAGGAGCAATTATCTAGTTTATCAGCTGCACACAGAATACAGTGAAATCATAAACAGGAAATATAAAAAGACATTGTTCTACGATAATTATTAAGTACGTATTCTGTTGCTCAACATACCTGCAAAGTATTTCGAGCCTTCCTTCGATTTGAGAATCTCATCCTGTACACTGTCCTCATTCATCTTCTGGATAAGAAAGCTAGTGGTCGTCATGGTAAGTAGGCAGCTATTTAGACAACGGCCCCACACAGACACATGCTTGTCAACATCCTTGACAGACAAAATGAAGACAAGGTTGGTGAGAAATGCTTACTCAACTGACAATATTGTTCACAAAAGAATGTGGATAACTCTACAGAAGTTACTAGCTTCTGTGGTATTATGTATACCGGTATATATATATAAGATCTAAAACTTATAAAATGGATAAAATCGTGTTATAAGGTGCGTGGCAGTTCCTTATCTAGACTAATTAAAATTCAATGTTCAAGTGTTCTTTAAAAGATATTTCTTGGCATGATGGCATTTCTTTTGTTTAGTGTGCACGTATTAGTCAGCACATGCTGTCATGCCAAGAAATATCTGTTAAAGAACACTCGAACACTGAATTGAAATTAGTCTATATAATAATATAATATTAAGGAACTGCTCCTAGCTGCCTGCTGTACCTACATGCTCCTGTCTCTCAGTCTCACAGTCATTACTTGTATTCACTCTTCATCTCTCTCCTCCCCCCCCCCTCGCAGTCCCCTTACATAACAGTATACTTTCAAACAATGCACCATCGCAAGCTAACATAAGTCACCTCAAATTCTGCTGACAGTGCTTTGTATCTCTGGCTGGGTTCCAGTGGTACTGAGCTCATGTCTGTCAAGGGCTTCTGTTTGCTGAATCCACTTCCATTAATGGTTGGCGCAGATGTGAATGAACCAAAAGCAGCAAAGTTGCCATTTTCTGATGTAGAATCTGCGATCATAGGATTGTGTTGAGAATTTCCTAAAGTCCATACATCGGAAGTGGCAGTCTTGTTTGTGTCTGCCATTGCAGTGGAGAACAAGCCAAAGTCTGACATATTTGTGTTTGGGGTCTGAATGCTCCCAAAGTCAAGACGTTTGGATTGTAACCCTGTAGATTCAACAATTCCTGTATTTTTAGTTACGTCCTGGAAATCCCCAAATCCACCACCCCCATCTTGTACTGGTTGCGATAAAGACTGAAAATCACCAAATACATCACTGTTATCCTTCTTATATTGAGTGGCTGCATTGGATTGAAAATCTGAAAAGACCTCAAACTCAGTCTTGCCTCCAGCCTTTTGTTCATGTCCTTGGAAATCTTCAAACTCTCCAAAACTGTCATCCGTGGCTTGAGAATCCTGTGTATGCTCCTTAGTTTGGGTATCAAAGATACTATTTTGATCTTCCATACCTAGACTCCTGAAGATGTCATATTTGTCATTTGATGACTTGTCAGAGTTCTTCGGCGCAGAAGCCTGGATTTGGACAAGACTGCTAACAGTTGATGCAGACAGTTGTGCAGGGAATGTATCAACACCTGATGTACTTGATGTTGTAACAATGTTTGGCTTCGTATTTCCTGCTCCTTCATTTGTGGTAAGGCCAGACAGTAGGTTAACCATGTTATCATGCCCAGTGCCTTGCTGAGTTGAGGACCTCAACTCTGACTTGCTGTGTTGCTGGTCTGTGTTAACACTGCTAAAGGCATTGAACTGCTGTGCCAAGTCTTTTAACGTCGTTCTTGATGGTGCACTGCTGTCTTGAAAAGCTCCAAAGTCATCTTCTGCTGCTGTACTTGGCTGTTGTTGAGTTGTTAAAGAACCATGGGAATCACTGACTTGAGAGGCAGATTTTGTTTGAGAAAATATCGAAGCAGTCATAACAGCTGCTGCTATTGGTGGCATCATAGATGAACTATGTGTAGGCAAATAAGCACCGTCTGCTGCTCCACTACGAAAATCACCAAATTCTTCACTAATTACTGATTGTTGAGTGGTACTTTGAAAACTTCCAAAAGCAGCCTGTTTGGGCTGTACAGTGGTATCAGTAACAGCAGTGCCTACAGTTTTATTTGGCCAACTACCTGAAGGCACATTCCATTGTGTGTTCTGAAGAGGTTGAGCGGTATTCACATCACCTGCTGTAAAAGAAGTGGATCTGGTCTTGTTGGGAAGTTCCACTCCACTTGAGACTGGGCTGCCTGGGGATGGCATTGGATGTCCATGCATTCGGAAGGCACTATACCTACAAGACCAAAAATATATGGATATCAGACTCGTGATTAGCTTAATGGACGTATACAACTTTAGGAGCAACCAGTCTCACAAACAATATCAAACAATGATTGGCTGATGGGCATGTCACAACACGCAACAAAATTTGAAATGTATGAATACCATAATTTACATGTATGAAATATACATCCTTCCTTCTTTTTTCTATCTATTTGCATCTTATGACCACACACTCCACGTTTTCCTGTACTGTTATTTCAAGTACGTCATACTCTTCGTTCATATCTTCTTTGTTGTCGTTATCATTGTTGTTATTGTGATCGTAATGTATGTACACTTTCTGATCTAACAGTACCTCAATGACAAATATTTTTCAAACCTTCTGGAGACTTTCAAAGACTTTCTGAGCATTTCCAAACCCTTCCAAATGTTATATTAACGTATTGACCGTCTCTGAAAATTTCCCAGATAACTTCTACATATTTTACAAATGAATGTATGTTGGAATTTTTAATTGAGATTGTAATTTCACAAAAGACACCGATGCCCACATCGAATGAGAATCCAGAAATGGATTATAGTAACTTATGCAAGAGCTGCTGAACTGTGGTTGAAGCATAATCACTACATGAAAGTACAAAGCAGTGATCTGGAGTATATCCCCTTACCTGTCACTGGGGTCAATGATTGAGCTGCTGGTACTACTTGACAGTGAACTGATTGAACCACTATCACTACACAAACGTACAAAGCAGTGATCTGGAGTATACCCCCTTACCTGTCACTGGGGTCAATGGCTGAGCCACCTGTACTACTCGGCAGTGAACTGGTTGAACCATGATCGCTACCTTGAGGATTCATTTGACTGATCCCTTCACTAGCCTGGTGTTCAGTGACAGTCCACCCCTCACCTTTGTTCTGCAACAAACGAATAGTTATATATTAATTCAATAAACAGTTTAGTCAGAAGAAAAACTAATAGGTTGAGGATTACAGCGAGAATTGTCAAGGCTGATGTGTGTGTTTTCAATGAAGCCAAAGGCAGGTGTACATGAATGTACAATGTAGATATACAAAACACAAACAGAACCTTACTACATGTACAAATGTCAAAATGTGCATAATAAGTGCAAGAGTAGAAAACATTATGTCGCAGCGTTTCTTTGCACACAGGTGACTGACAAAGGTTAGGGTAAAACACATGAAATACTTGGCCTAGGGTAACCTCTGTAATGGACTAGCACTCCATCCAGGGTGAGTGGCAAGTGGTAGCTAAATGTTGAAAGCATGAAAGCCCAAATATGCCACTTTCAGTTGCTTCTAGGTAAACTTACATGTTATCAGCAGCAGTAATCTATCTAATCTTTAGCTCTACCACAGCCTGCATGTATAATTATATAATTTAATGTATAAATGAACGTAAGAGCCACTAACCTTCAATATATCTTCTGGAAAGTTTGGAATTGGTGCAGCCTTACAAGAAGTTAACTTTTCCAAAGTAAGTCTTTCAGCTTTGATTCCAGCCTACACGGCAGAAAGCATATTATTCCATTACAATGCAGTATCATTGTAAATCATACACTGTTAATCCCCAAACAAAACTACATGTAATAAGTATTATAATGCTTCTGCATTGCAGATGTATAATAAAACAATTATTGGATTCGGTTTTCACATGATAGCGAATTATCAAGACCTCTGTTTATGTTATCTGCCTCAGCCTTCGGCTTCGACAGATAACACAAACCTCGGCCTTGATAATCCTCGCTATCATGCTCAACCTCATCCAATAATTGTTAATTGTCTGATTATTTCCGATTTAATTATTCTGTTGATTGCTGCAGATCCTAAAGTGTTTGGACCTGATAGATGACCCACAGGCTAGCGAGACAAGTGCATATCTGCACAAAGTACTGAAGGTTGGTGGTCGCAGGGCGACGGCTGGTAGTGGCTCTGATGGAAGCAGTGTTAACAGCAGTGGGTCAGGAGAGCTGGACAAGAAACCTATGAGCTCTCCTACACCAGACCTGCTGCTTGGAGTGCAGGTAAACGTTCTAGTCTCTGTTATATTCCCTGTCGTCTACACGTTTTGCCAGTCCTATTGACGAACAATGTGACTACAATATACACGCAACAGCGAAAAGACTAGTATCAGCTTGTGCACAGGTAACCCAGGCTATTTATCAGTGAAAGCAACTTATTGTTTCAGTTTGCCTGTTCACTGCTGGACGTCCGTCATATTGGATCGTATCAAGACTTTGTATGGTAGATATTCATCTTTGAGAATACTCTCATAAATGATATTTTAAAATAAACATTTCATTTACACTTAATTGTTTGTTGTGGTAATAGTTGTCTCCATGTTAATTTTGAAGATTTAAACTTAAAGATCTCGCGAAATACTGGCTCAATCGGCCCCAAAATCAACATGGAGACAAATAAATGATCTTATCTTATCTTATCTCAGTAAACATAAGTTAAGTGGGTTGTCAAAAAGACCAACGAAATCAAGGTTTCCTTTGGCTCTTATGCCGTATTTACTTTGTTTTCAGGGAACTCCAAAGAAATCGACGACTAAAATGAATGACATTCTAGCTGAAATATTTAGGAAAATTGGTTCAAAAGAAAATACAAGAGAGGTAAGATTTCAGTGTTAATTTGTATTTATCGAATCATTAGATTGACAGGAGCAAAGACGGAAGAAGTTGGTTGTGAAATAGAGACAGACGAACACAGTGAAGCTGAGTAATGGAGACAGACATGTAGATACTATAACAGACAGACACACACACACACACACATGCATGCGGACAGACAGACAGACAGACAGTGAGGCTGTAACCAGTGCGTGCAACCTTTATTGTTTCTGATGTGATTTGTACTAGTAACAGGAACTTACTTGTTGGCTCCCCATTCCGCACAAGTCGTAAGAACACCCTCAGAGAAGAAAAGTGGTTCGGTATTTTGGTTATTAGATACAACAGGCTCGACTTTATTCTTGAAGCATATGATTGTGACATTGTGACTTATGCTGGGTTGAGTGAGGTTGTATCAGCTCCACATTGGGTGAATGAGGTTGTATCAGCTCCACACTGGGTGAATGAGGTTGTATTAGTTCTATCCTGGGTGAATGAGGTTTTACGAGTTTCGCGCTGGGTGAAAAGGGCTGTATCAGCTCCATACTGGGTAAATAAGGTTTAATTAGCTTCATGCTGGGTGAATGAAGTTCTATCAGTTACAATGGTAGAATAGCTTCTAAAAAGTAGGTTCTCCACGTCGGCGAGTAAGCCAAATGATGGTTTAATCCACTGAAATTTGATGTGTTATGTTTTTCGCCTTGAGAGCGGAGAACTCCGACTAGCGCTTCCCAGGCTTTGATGAAGGGCTCGCGTTCAAACCTTTCACACTGACCGTTCAATACATTTGGTTTATCCATCATCTATCAATTACATCCTGGATGAATAAGGAATCAGTTCCATACTGAGTGAATGAGGCTGAATCAGCTCAGATTGTATGAGCACCATCATTAATTATTTTGTTGTTATAAAATAGGGTCTTGCAGAACTGTACGAGTTCAAGTTGAAGTACCCCAATGCGGATATAGACCCGTTCCTGAAGAGATCGTCACAGTTCTTCCGCAATTATATTGAAAGAGGATTAAAGAATATTGAAATGGAGAGAAAAGGGCGAACGGTGTCAGGTAAGATCAGCAAGGTCATTTATTACTAGCCTCCTAATGCAGTTTCTTCAATTTTATCGCATTTTAATCTTACCATGAGTTGTAAAATTAATTAGAATTAATGTAATTATATTATCATGTATAAAACTATTTCTAATTTTTAATATAATTTATGTAATGCGCATGCGAACATCTTCCCATGGAGCCGGCGCAATAGAAGTAATAAAATTATTATTAGTATTTCTTCATTACGCTCCTCAATGGTGAAGCCATTATCAAATCGCTTGTGTTTCATGTTTAGGGGTTCGACTGCGGTGCGCGATTCTAAAGAGTCAGTATTATCAGGCTACTAGTATTGGAAACCAACGAAAAACGAAACGCGAGAGAACAGTAGCATTAGCAGAATCACCACAATTAAAATTGGAGTTTTCACAATGCTGTTGTTTTTTTATTGTGTTTTTTTTTCCACGTCGTCACTTTCTGTGTCTCCTCGTGTGTTTGTGCGCGTGATGCGTAATTGGTGAATTTATATCCAATGAGAACTCGATCCACTGTTTTGGTCAAGCTCAATTCTTCTCTCGTAATCTGTGATGCCCGTTACCCCATCGTACGCACTGTTCTTTCTAGCCTGCTGATAGATTATTCACATATCTAGGAACCTGAAGCTTTTATCACAGCAATACAGGCATGTTAGTGGCCCTAAAATTCCCTAAGTTTTCCACTTGCCCTAAAATGCCCTACTTTTTCAGCTTATGAGTTGTGTGTCTTATGAACTATGTAACTTACAAGTGGTGTGTCTTATGAGTCATGTGTCTTATGAGTCGTTTATATTACAAGTTGTGTGTCTTATGAGTCATGTGTCTTACAAGTGGTGTGTCTTATGAGTCATGTGTCTTACAAGTTGTGTGTCTTATGAGTCATGTGTCTTATGAGTCGTTTATATTACAAGTTGTGTGTCTTATTAGTCATGTGTCTTACAAGTGGTGTGTCTTATGAGTCATGCATGTGTCTTACAAGTTGTGTGTCTTATGAGTCATGTGTCTTACAAGTTGTGTGTCTTATGAGTCATGTGTCTTACAAGTGGTGTGTCTTATTAGTCATGTGTCTTACGAGTCGTGCGTCTTTTGAGTCATGTATCTTACGACCCATGTGTCGTACGAGCCGTGTGTCTTACGAGCTGTGTGTCTTACGAGTCGTGTTTCTTATGAGTCAACTTAGTAACACTAATATTGTCTTTTATAGCTGGAGGAAATACCAGTTCTACAAGTTCAGTGGAAAACTCGAGTCTTACAACGACGTCTAGTGGTAGGTACCACACGTGGTAGATTTAAACTTTATGTGCTAGATCGCGAAGAAAGCCGAGTTGGGGGGAATGTTTCTGGTCAAGAAAGGTCAATATGTCGTAACGTCTAGTGCAAAGTGGAACCTACATGATGTTATTCCTGATATCATGATTGTAAATATGATGGTGATTGTGATGCCAGGGATGATGATGATGGTCATGATGATGACGATGATGATGATATGGTGGTAGTGGTGATGATGATAATGATGATGATGATGATGAGATGGTGGTGGTGGTGATGATGATCATGATGATGATCATGGTGATGGCCATGATGATGACGATGATGATGAGATGGTGGTGATGATGGTGGTGGTGGTGATAGTTGTGGTGATAGTGGTGGTGGTGGTGATGATGATGATGATGATGATGATGATGATGAGATGGTGGTGGTGGTGATGATGATGATGATGATGATGATGAGATGGTGGTGGTGGTGATGGTCATGATGATGATGATGATGATGAGATGGTGGTGATGATGGTGGTGGTGGTGATAGTTGTGGTGATAGTGGTGGTGGTGGTGGTGACTGAGG
>JANVCH010069198.1:0-10358 GCA_025505405.1 Epizoanthus rinbou | reverse complement strand
TGATCAAATAAAATAATTAGATATTCTCATCAGCTTCGAGCAGCTGAATACACATTAGGGTATCTAAGGGATGAAACTACAAATTAGGAATTTATATTCAGATCATAAGGCCTCGGGTAGATGAAGGCATGGGTCAATGGCACTTAGAGGGTTTGAAGAGTATTTGTCCTTTAAGCACGATAATGGGCAGGAAGTTTCATCTTGACAAAATAGAATATTTCGTGTGTTTGTTTTCTGATAGAGATGAACACGTGACTAGCCACGCCCTTAATAACCCAATTAATTTCATAAACTAGGCATTAATACAAATGATTTTACAACAAGACGACTTCGGTTCTAGAAGCGCTATAGCTTGTACTTTTTCTTTGAAAATTGAGCAAGTGGTGTGGCAAGTCACGTGACCACATATTTCGTAAAATAGATGTATTTTTCAACTTCGAGTATGAATATGAAAGTTCTTGCTAAGTACTTTAATGTACAGATAAATCCTTCTTCAAATTTTCGGAAAACAGCTAAAATCGCCAATGACCCATGCCTTAATCTACCTGAGGCAAACAAACATTTCTTTCAATTCATACTTAGAAAATGAGATATCTGTTACATATCATACTTCACATGCGAGCAGAGCGTTACTTTTTAACAGAAAAGAACAAACAATATCTGAACACCGCAAGCATTTTCTGCTAGAAACTCAGCCGAACGAAGCCATTGTAATACCAAATAGTTGTGATAGACAAATTGTCTAGCTACTTTAAGTGATGGAATAAATTATTAGCGTCCCTGTTAGAGGAGTTACACCCATCCTTTTGGGTTCAGTTGTAAAAGCAGTGCTGACGTGTTTGGTAGAAAACTCAGTGGAAAGTAGTGCTTATAATTTTGCGGCTGGAATTTTCTTCAGAATGTTTGATTTATATTGCGATCTTCCTAAACACAGAATGAAACTAATTATTTTCCTGTTGTTGCTTGTTACAGGTACTAACTATCTTTTTATTTTACTGTTGAATTGATCTTGTTTATGTTGTTGTTAATTGTACGACTGAGTGTGTAAGATAGAATGTATTATCGTCAATTAACAGCGTTTTCCTAAGATAGTTAACGTTGCACTGAAGTTGCCGCTCATTTAAATATAGGCAAACTCACCGCCAGCAAGATGCTAGATTTCTAGATGTTTGCACAAATTCCACGAAGTTACCTTTTCTAGTTTTCTAGCCAGAATGAAGCGCATTATTTTAATGTTGGCGCTGACGTGTAAGATTGAATGGTCAGTTAACAGCGCAGGGTAGAGGAAACAGCCGGCTAAATTTCCTCGCCGCGATTAGAGCTCAGCTGTTTCCTCTTGTGTGCCGCAAAGTTTCATGAGAAATTTGCCTCGCAAAGTAGTGAAACAAGTATCTATTGTGTTTGATATCTCTGAAACGGCTTGGCGAGGTGAAATTCTCACATAAATGTTGCCGCACACTAGAGGAAACAGCTGAACTCTGTGCATCGCGAGGCAATTTGCTCAGCACTTTTCCCTCGTGTGAGCCAGCCTTTACTGTCGGTTGTCATTCATGGATGTATGCGATGGGCGAAATTTCACTGGAATTGCCACTTAAGTTGATATAGGCATGCAGATTCACCGCCAGCAAGATGCTAGACTTCTCGATTTCTTCTCAAAATCCATGAAGCTACTTGGATTTTAAATATTCTAGCTTCTCAGATCCTGCTCACGGGTATCTAGTAAAAGTCTTAATACGTAGCTGGTCAGTAGATCTAGACTACTTGTGACTTATCAAATAGTTTCATCTATGCAATCATTTTCTAGGTTTACGACAAAACGGAAGTGGCGAGTTTAGACTTGCAATTATCCACCCATTTGTTAATTCATCAGTTCAAATCCGTAAAGCGGAATCCAACATTTTAATAATCGAAATATTTCTAGTTTTACACCAAGACTCTCTACTAAGACGACACCTAGATTGAAGCATTTTGTTCTTTATTTTGTCTTGGCCACAGTTTCTGGGCTGTAATTTGTTGCCATTCATAGTGATGGTGAATTGGTGATTGGTCAGTAAGTCAAGAACTCAGGTTGTGATTGGTTCATTCAAGAGTCCGTTTACAGATGTTCAATACCATGATTTGTTATTTGCTAGTGTCTATTAAATGAATAATAGAGTCGCTAATGAACCAATCACATTTGAGGAATTAGTAATTTTTATAATAAAACGTGCAACACATATCTTTCCCATATGCTTTTGCTGTTTCTGTGTTCTAAATATTGATTCTATTTTTGTTTGCACTTTTAGGGGCCTTTGCCTTGCAATGCTTCGAATGCGATCACCAAACTTCGAAGCAAAGCTCTTGTTCAAACGCAGTTATGAGTAACTGCTCTAGAGATGAGAATGCATGCTTCTCCGGTTATGGTAAGATGTAAATCAACTAGGGCCGATCCGCTGGCATGAAACCCAATGTTATCTGTATGAGTTTTGAAGAAAATTATGGTTCCTTCGATGCAATTGCCCTATTTCACTGTTATCAGTCACAAGTACTTCCAATAGCACATGGCACACGGCACACGGCACCTTGAGGACCTCCACATGCCACGTGTCTGCACGGACAAGCTCTGGCTGACTGGAACTACTTCTTATATCATAATATCAGACAACTAAGTAGTTTAAGAAAATATAAATTAATTCTAATCGTATTTTAAAATATTTTTATAGTTTTACGATTAGCTTTTAATATTTTAATATTCTATATTATAGGTTTTAATTTTTAATCATATTTAAATATTTTTGTTCAGATATTGTCTTAGTCGAAGCCATAAAAGAGTTGGATATAACAGTTCGATTTGTAAATGACATGTTTCATATTACATATTACTCTTGACATTTTATATCTTACTGGCTTTCACAAATGAAATACTGTCTTCCATAATGTATGCTATATGAGTGCAAACCAACCAAGTAAAATGTCTACATATACAAAATATTATATAATTTGCTGACATCAGTTCATAAACGAATTGCAATTGATTTAATTAAACATTCACATTGTCAGCACATTCTGAAATATATGAATTTGAGATTCGCGTAAAAATGAGTTTATTCTCAGAAAAAAATCGAAAAGCAAAGAAAATACCTACCACTACATATTATTATTGACACTCGTTCACCTTGTAGGCAAATCTCGACTTTGCAAATCGTTTTTGTTTCTTTAACAAATACCTTATACGACTTCGGCTAAGTTGTGAAGGACTGAGAACATTGCCAGGATATATCCAGAGACGATGCAAAACGTTTCTTTGGCACAATTGCACGCCGCGTTTTGAAGCACATTTTGACACTGTCAACAGCCTTTTCTCTAAATGCTAAAATATAGAAGTTAAAAAAAAATAGAATGATGAAAACTCTCATTTTGTAATTTCAAAATGAATATTCGTACAAAGCCTGCGCTTTGACACTTGAAGCTAAAACTTCATAATTTTCTGTTATTGTTTCCAAAATGTAGTAATTTCAAAATGAATATTCGTACAAACAAAAATCGGCGGCAGGAAATATGTAACTTACATTTTAGAGCATCAATTTGTTGAGCAGCCCATTTGGAAGCATTCTTATTCTGAAAATGTAGGCATACAACATTCGTAAACAATGAATTTATTCTCATAATAAGGTTCAAATACCAACGATAATGCTTACTAGTTTGGTCTTGACATCTTGTACTTCTATAGTCTTTCATAAACGAATTACTGCCACCGCAATCTAGACTGTATGCTATATGATGTTCAATTAACCCACTAAAATGTGCACATACAACAAAATAGTATATAATTTGCTGACGGAACAAACAAAAATGCAATTAAGCAAGACTTGAAACAATGAAAATAACAACTGGCAAGCAGTCAGTGTGATTAAAATTGGAATTTCCAACTTTCGGTAAATCACTATTCATAGAATTCACGCAAAACATAGCCACAATCTTTATAAATAATAAAAGATTTGCGATTCGACCAGCTGTAATAGTTTCCAAACTATCATGTTCTTAAGTTATGCTTGACTATACAAATTGTCACGACACCGCATTCTATGATACGTGACTACACGTCATGTTAACGGATATATCAATGATTGTACTTAATATGACAATTAACCGCCATGGCATTTTATGCCTTATGCTGAGTTTAGCAGATTTATATATTTTGTTTATATTTCGTTATGTCTTTAGCGGAGGGGTTTGCGCAGTGATAAGATCTCTGCCTCCCAACCCTAAGGTCCCGGGTTCAATCCCCGGCCCCCGGAGGGGGGGGGGGGTACTCACTCCAATTTTGGGTAGGGATGTGCCGCCGAACGAAGAAATTCCGACCCAGTTCTAAGTAAAGTATCTCAATTTTGATACTATTTTGATACCCCGTTCTAAGAAATATTCGATTTTTCAGGGCCCAAAAGTACCAAATTTCAAAAAATCGCCACCCCGTTCTAAACATGGATCAAATTTTTGCAGGAAATGATACCCCGTTCTAACATAAAACCCTAAAATTGATACCTCATTTGGCGGCACATTCCCGTATAGCCAATGTATGGGAGTACCCCCCGGGAGGTACACGAACATATAGTGGCTATTATCCCAGAGATTCGAATAACAAAATACATGGTAGCCGTGTTGGTATACTGTACCTAACAAAAGAAACTAAGTAATTACAACTCTGCTGTTACAGAGCATGTACAACATGACATCATATGCAAGCAATCTCAACCATTATACTTCTTCAGCAGTTTAATGGAATGTTTATTATTAATATATTTGCTTCCAAAATTGTGCCCTTGAATAATTAAGACAACTTGACTTTTATAAGAACAGGGTAGAAGGTATTACATTGCTCAACCAAGATTCACAAGTTCATGACTTGGCCATTCCGTATCCCAGCAAGATAGGTCAAGGATGCCTTAACAACAAGATGAAAATGACTTATTCTCTGTTTTAAAATATGTGATCATTTCCTTATGGATAAAATTAAATATAATACTGCAGCAGTACATTTGAACATATCGCATTTTATAGAAAGGGTTAAATTTATAGCATGATTGAATGATCTATTTATTTATTTATTTATTATTATTATCACACATGATAGCCATGCATACAATTACATGTTCATGTACATGTAGAAATATGCCATTTAAGGGGAATCTGGACTTTGAACTCACCCCTAGAAACTTGCCAATTCATCATTATATTTGGACTTAATAATAATTATATGATAATGATACAGTACATGACTGTATATATTATTATTAATAATCATGATATGCGATACAATGATCGTGTGAAAAATTGAAAAATAGTCAGTGTTAGTTAATATGCAATTCATGTCAGTATTAAGTACTTTAACACCTCACATTTCATGATAAACCTGCCAAAACAGTAAGTGTCATGAAATAGAAATGTTTTCTTTTCCTTTATCAACATTAAAGAAAATAGCTAATGAAAATCAGAAATTTTTAAAGTTACAATACTTGTGAAAGAATCCTGGAAAATGATTGGAGAAGTCCTGGACTGTTGACGGATACTGATCCATGGGTGGTCATTATTTTATTTCAGATTCTCACCAGTGCATTGCCCAGTCTCATGCCGCATTCCATGCAGCTGTGTTCAATCCAATCGACAGTCAACTCATTGCAACGGCAAACTCCAAGCAGGGAATTCAGACTTGGGATATCCGAGTGCCCATGCGGTGAGTAGTGTCCATATATACATGTTACAATTGAAGAGTCTAGTGCAAAAACGACGTAAGTGACTTTGTATGAAAAACTAATTTCTCCCAAGTGTTATAAAGAGAATAGAGTTATAACTTAGGGAGAACTGAGATCTTCATCAACAGTCACGTCCTTTTTGCACTAGTGTCTTCATGATCCATGAAATATTATTAAATTTATGACTTTACTGTTTGAGACAGCATACTAATAAGAAAGAAGTGTATTCCAGATGAGGATAAACTACATCAAAGGGCATCATTTGAACATTAATTTTAGTCCTGAAGCTCAGTTAAATATTCCTTTTGGTAACAGCCTGCATTTGCAGATTCCACTGCAAGGAAAACCATAACATTTACTGACAACATGTGAACAAAACTGGGACCACGGAACATATTTCTGATTGGGGGGAGCTATGTTGATTGAGGGGGCCAGCTAAACTATTTTGTGGCAATTTATGAGAAAAAGCATTATTTTTCTTAAGTACAGCAAAATTATTGGGGTGTTGAGCCCATCCCCCTTCCCCCCCGGGCTCCGTGGTGCCTGTTAAATTATAACTTCAAACACAAATGGTAACACCGTGCTCTTTTTGTAATGAAATGCAAAGTTTGTCTCTCAGGGCCTATAATTTATAACCATCACTACAAGGTGAAACCAAAAATGGATTTTTTTAGGTTCAATAAACTAAGTATCCTAAGGACTACAGGCTACAATATGACAGTACATGTACCTATTTGACTGTTCCTTTTCAATTTCTCTTCCTTTCAAAAGTTCCACCCATTCACTTGGACAGGAGTATCCATTCAGTTGTTTGGCTATCATCACCATAAAGGTAGCTGGATCACCTGTTGGGGAGGCAATTTGAGGCAATAAAAATATCACAAGTTATTCTGTACAATTTAATCACTGACTCAATCAGTGACTCACTCACTCATCCACCTACTCACTCATCCACCTACTCACTCATTCACTCACCCACTGATTCAATCAATGACTCACTTGCCCACTCACTCATTCACTCAAACACTGACTCAATAACTCAATGAGTGACTCACTCACCTACTTACTCACACACTCATTCATTCACTTGCCGACTCAATCAGTAACTCACTCACCACTCATCATTCAATCATTCACTGACTCAATCAGTGACTGACTCCTCCCCTCACTGACTCAATCAGCGACTCACTCACCCACTCACTCACTCACTTGCCAACTCAATCAGTGACTCACTCACCACTCACTCACTCATTCACTGACTCAATCAGTGACTCACTCGCCCACTCACTGACTCAATGAGCGACTCACTCACCCACCTACTCACACACTCATTACACTTGCCAACTCAATCAGTGACTTACTCACCACTCACTCATTCACTCATTCACTGACTCAATCAGTGACTCACTCACCCACCTATTCACACACTCATTCACTTGCCGACTCAATCAGTGACTCACTCACCACTCACTCATTCAATCATTCACTGACTCAATCAGTGACTCACTCCTCCCCTCACTGACTCAATCAGCGACTCACTCACCCACTCACTCACTCACTTGCCGACTCAATCAGTGACTCACTCACCACTCACTCATTCACTCATTCACTGACTCAATCAGTGATTCACTCACCACTCACTGACTCAATCAGTGACTCACTCACCACTCACTCATTCACTCATTCACTGACTCAATCAGTGACTCACTCACCACTCACTTATCCAATCATTCAGTGACTCACTCACCCACTCACTCGCCAACTCAATCAGTGACCCACTCACCCACTCACCCACTCACTCATTCATTCACTCACTTGCCGACTCAACCAGTGACTCACTCATCAACAATACAATATCTACAATACCTATGACAAGCAAACACTCCATGCATCTTTGTGTAATGAAGATGGTTTTTACTTAATTATTTCAGGTTGTTGACTTACATTTACTGGTATTCTTAGTTTAGTTTACTTAATAGCTCAGACTTGTCATTCATGACTGTTCAGCTTATGTACAGTACCTTGTATGGCCACAGTTGGCTTCCAGAACATGTCTGTATTCTGAAACAAATAATTTACATAGTACTCATTTCAAATCATTGGTCAAACACAACAATCTGAATGACAAATTAACTCACGAATCCGCAACTTAGAGTAGTTGAGTCCTAGAAAATCCACAGAGGACTTGGAGGACTTATAACTAGCGATTTCTATTTAGGGAGTGGACTTCCTAATTATTGGAATAATAAGTGTTCTATAGATGTATCAACAGAAGTATTATCGTTTGTTGCAGTGTGTTACATGTCCACTGTAAATGTCTACAGATGGTCAGACTAATTAGGAACCATTTATTTTTTAGGCAGGGAATTAAGGATGAACCCCTCTATAATTTTTATATGTATACTTAATATAATAAATCAATTGTGACCCATCTCATGCACCTATCAATGTCAAAAACCACTCCCTCAGGATGACATACTTGGTCAAAATACACAAAAATCCCTACCCCTGGCCAAGACAGTTAATGTTACTACCCAAAGGTGCATGTCCCCTCCCTGGGGCGAGTCTACCTAATCAAAAGCCACTCCCTGGGGCAAGGATCCCCAGTCAAATCCCCACCCAAAGCCCTCCCCCCTCCCCTTGGATAACATTGATAGGTGCATTATATATTTAAAGCTTGAAATAAAGACATCTTGCCTTTTGGCAATAAAAAACTGGTGACCCCCTACCCCCAACACTGCTGGAGTACTAACTTATATTAAGCAACTTACCTTTAACAACTGGCACTTGTTTCTATTGACAGCAATAATCTTTGACCTTCTACTCAGCACTCTGCCATACGATAACCTAAAATCACACACAGTACCTTTGAAGAGAAAAGTAAATTATATGTCAATTACTGGTAATGTAATTAACACATGCAAAGTATTGCCCAACACAATTTTCACATTAAAAATTGTTGAAGAGGCTGCCCACAGACATGCTAACATCAGAAACTAGTCTTTTATACATTGTCTGCCAAAAGTTATCTTCAGTCTATATTAATTATATCCAGCTTGCAATACTTTTAGTTAAATATATTGATAACAGTGAATGTCATTGCTGACAGTAGGTTGAATAATTATATGTTAAGCCAATGGCAGTAATTTGTAGTTCTGAGCTAGAATACAACTGAGTACTGGCAACACAAAACTAGCATCAGATTGAGCATTTGTACAATTGATTATATTTGGGTTTTTAGAAAGGCTATCTACTGTATAATTTGTGTATGCAGAAATACAGACAATATAATTAAGTTGGAACTGCCTCAATCCAAATTATATTAATTAAATTTAATTCTCTCAATATATAAAATTATATACATGAATGTATCTTGGTTTCATTGCATGATATATTATTGTACATACAAAATAACATATTAAATAATGCCCGAAGCCATAAATATTTTTTTCAGAAACCTGTTTGTTTTTTTGCTCAAATTATAATTATAATTCTTAATATAATTATAAAAGTTTCATGTATACATGAGACATCAAACAGGCACTTGTAAAATTCATACTACAACTTTGGAGCTCGGAAGAGGGGAGGAAGGGGGAGGGGGGGTTACAACTATGATTTTAAATTTTTAAAGTTGAAAGTTATATACCAGTAACTGTTCTCTACATTTACAATGTTCAAGAAACAAATAGTTAATACCTGCTAAAATGACAACATCTGCCTCCTGTAGTGCATCTCTTCGCCGCTGCCTGATGTGCAGAGGGCTATTCCTTCCCAGCATGCCTCTGGCCATACCCCCAAGAAAACATGGGATACCTAGAGTCTAGTGAACAGTGGAGACAAGACACTTTAGTTGACTTTCTTAGACTTTCTTAACCTTTCCTGCTGCAAGACATACTTGAGTCAGTATGTGTGTACATACTGTCTTGTAGTTCAATCTATATTAATTTATATCCTGGGTATATTATTAATTATTTTTAAAGGATCATCTTATAAAAAAGAAAACCATAATATTTATACTATGTAATATAAGAATGTGTCAATAGATTTCCAAATAGACTCTCACAATTATGACCATTCTCGTGGTCTCCCAGTAAAGATGACACAATGCAGTTCCTGGATTATTGCAGATTTCAAGTCACTTCAGTCAGCTGTAATTTTACTGAAAAATTATTTTGATTGTTAACTGAAAGTAAACTATTTTCTTATAATCAATATTCTCCACAGCATTCTCTTTTATCTTCTTGCCATAAGAACACAAAATAATTCCTACAAAAGCCATTATTTTGAAACTGTCAGTTAATGTGGACTAATGCTGATTAATACAATCACTTCCACTGATTGTGACTAGTGTGCAAAACAACTGACTACTGGCTTAGCCGAGCACTAATGTGCTCTGTCGGCCAAACAGTGCTAAGTTCTTGCAAGTTTTTCAGTCTCACACCTAGGCCTATGGTGTGTTGTGACACATGCCTCAGTGGCTGTGCCTATTATCAATGTCTGAAATTTTGCTCTTTTCATACATTACTTGCAAAATATTTCGGACGAGTTTAATTTTGGACAAAAATAGTGTCCGAAAATAAAACCGTCCGAAAATTATAAGCGTCCGAAATGTTAAGCGTCCGAAATTTT
>JANVCH010069187.1:0-10359 GCA_025505405.1 Epizoanthus rinbou | reverse complement strand
GCTCGATCAAGAGCAAATTCTACTGTGGCAGAGAGCCAAGCTGTGATTGTGTGGCGCTCGATCAAGAGCAAATTCTACTGTGGCAGTGAGCCAAACTGTGATTGTGTGGCGCTCGATCAAGAGCAAATTCTACTGTGGCAGAGAGCCAAGCTGTGATTGTGTGGCGCTCGATCAAGAGCAAATTCTAATGTGGCAGTGAGCCAAACTGTGATTGTGTGGAGCTCGATCCACATCGCCGTCAGCTGTTCCCGCCAAATTATCGAAGCTTCACATCAACCGATTTGATGGCTCGTACGAAGATTGGCCTGGGTTCTGGAATCAGTTCATAGAAATAATCGATAAGACCGAAATGCCAAGTGTGACCAAATTCGCTTACCTGAAATCGTACCTGGACAACAGAGTAAAGAGAACAGTAGATGGACTGCCATTCACAAATGAGGGGTACAATCGGGCGAAGAGCATTTTAACGGATAAATACAGGAAAGATTCGGAAGTCGTGAAGGCGTACACAAAGCAGATTTTTGATTTGCCTGTAATTCCCAATGCAAGTGCGAAGCGAATTCATGAGTTTAGTGACAACCTCAATTTCTGTGTGCAGTCACTTCAGACTTTGAACAAACATGAACAGGTGAATGGATATGTAGCTCTGACACTGGACAAAATGCCAGCAATTCGTGGTGATTTAGTGAGAGTTGACCCAACATGGGAGAGTTGGGATTTCGTGAAATTAACCGAAGTGCTTCGACTGTGGTGCCGAAGAAATCCGTCCGAGCACGAGACCCCACGACGAGGCGATGGTAGGAAGGGAGAGAAATTCTATGGTGCACAACAGAAAAATGCATGTGTCTACTGTGGGGAGATGTCAGGCCACAAATCTACTAACTGCACGAAGATTGTTAGTCCAGCAGAAAGGAAGAAAATCTTGCAAAAGAGACGATTATGCTTTAATTGTACTGGTTCCTCACATTTCGCATCAGACTGCATGAGTAAGGTTTCTTGTGCCACCTGTAATTTAAAGCACCACAGCTCGATCCATACTCCTTCTGAACAGAAATCAGAAAACAAGTCAACAGGTCACCAGTCATATGAGACCATGGTGGCAGCTCATGTGAAAGACACTCCAGAAGTGGTTTATCCAGCTGTCGTCGAAGTTGATGGTATCAAGACACGGGATCTGGCAGTTCATATGCTTCAGAGAAATTAATTAATGCACTTTACAAGAAACCATCTGATGTAAAAACGAAGCATATTGAGATGGTGTTGGGCTCAATGACAACCAAGGTTGAAATATATGACGTCAATGTGAGGTCACTCAGTTGTGACTATAACCTCGATGTGACTGTGTCTAAGGTGAACAAACAAGAACTTATGACATTAGACAACCCCCAGTATGGAGAATTGAAGGCAAAGTACCCACATTTGGAAGGAGTGCACATGAATGATGATGACACAAAATCATCACTGCCAGTCCACTTAGTGCTTGGAGCCTCAGAGTATGGAGAAATCAAGACCAGAACTGCGCCAAAGGTTGGTGGTGCGGGCCAACCGGTAGCAGAGAAAACCACATTTGGTTGGACAATCATGTCACCAGGGTCTGATGTTGACACAAGCCCCTTGATGTTCACACAATCAACCGTGACTGATTATGAACAGCTTTATAGTTTGGATGCCCTCGGTCTTGCTGATTCTCCTGCAGGTGACCAGGACGTGGTCCATCAAGAATTTAAGGAACAACTTGTGAGACACCAAGAGGGGCATTACGAGACTGGGTTGCCTTGGATAGGGAATCATCCAGACCTACCATCGAATAAGTCTGGCAGTCTCAAATGGCTAGAACAATTGACCAGGAAACATGAACGCTCAGGAACTTATGAGAAATATCAAGAAATAATTGAAGATTAGAAAGAAGAAGGAATCATTGAACCAGCTCCGACAGTTCCCACAGGCAGAGAGTTCTATATCCCTCACAAAGCGGTGATTCGTGAGAGTGCTGAATCAACTAGATTGCGTATTGTTTACGACGCGTCAGCAAAAGAAAGTCCACATCAACCAAGTCTCAATGAATGTTTGAATCCAGGGCCTCCTCTTCAGAACTTGTTATGGAGTGTGCTTGTCAGAGCACGATTCCATCCAGTCATGTTGTCTGGCGACCTCCAGAAAGCTTTCCTACAGGTTCGGATAAAAGCAGAGGAACGAGATGCCTTAAGATTTCACTGGAAATCCAAAAGACACTCAGAGATAGAGACTTTAAGGTTTACTAGAGCTCTTTTTGGGCTTACAAGTTCTCCTTTCTTGTTAGGAGGTGTGCTGGAGCAGCACCTTGACGCATAGGAGTCCAGAGAGCCAGAACTAGTCAGTCAGATCAGAAAGAGTCTGTATGTTGATGACTTGATAACTGGTTCCCCGACAGTCCAGCAAGCGCAGCAGTTGAAACAAGGAGCAATTGAGATTTTCAGTGATGGCAGATTCACTTTACATAAGTGGAACTCTAATGCCCATGAACTAGAGCAGTCTGACGTATCTAGTGGCAGTGAAGAGCCAACCTTTGCCAAACAGCAATTAGGCACAAAATCAACTGAGTCTAAGCTTCTAGGGCTACCCTGGAACACAGCCACTGATACATTGAGTATTCCCTTCCCAACTTCAGATGCAAAGCCTACAAAGAGAGAAGTTCTATCCCAGCTGGCCAAGGTGTATGACCCACTTGGAATTGTCTCGCCCATGACACTTGGTGGCAAATTCATATTCAGGGATATTTGTGAGAAGAAATTGCCATGGGATGCACCACTCAATGAAGTTCTAACAAAGAGACGGAACAAATGGCAACATGACTTGCCAGACAGTCTGACAGTGCCCAGACCTATTGCTCAGTTCAGGGAGACAATCAACTCCATTGAGCTTCATTCTTTCGGAGATGCGAGTATCAAAGGTGTCTGTTCTGCTGTTTATACAGTTGTCAAGCAAGAATCTGGGGCAACCCAGGGACTCGTGACAGCTAAGCCATGTCTGGCAAAGCAGAATTTAACCATACCAAGGTTAGAATTGGTATCAGGACACATGACAGTGAACCTTGCAGTGAATGTGAGAAATTCAATTGACAGTGTGTCACCAACATTTCATTGTTGGCTTGATAGTACAGTGGCTCTGTATTGGATTAGTGGAAAGGGAGAGCACCGGCAATTTGTGGCTAACAGAGTATTCAAGATCAACCAATACTGTGACGTAATTTGGCATCACGTGCCTACGGATCAGAACCCGGCAGACTTGGGAAGTCGTGGACCCAATGTGACTGACTCAGAGTTGTGGAAGAAGGGCCCCTCGTGGTTAGCGTATAAGGATGAATGGCCACCCAATATCACCTTAGGACCTTCAGTGGAGTCAAGAACTGAAGCCAAAGTAACCAGAGAAGTGCTTGCCACAGCAGTGCCAGAGGCAGACGAGTTCGACGAGCTGTTGGAGAGAGGCAGCTTGTGGAGAACCTTGCGAGTATGTGCATGGGTTAATCGGTTCTTATACAATTGTAGAAACCGCAAACAAGATCGAATGCGAGGGCCGATCACTACTGGGGAGATTGAAAGCCAAAGGTTTGGTGGGTGAAGAGGGCACAGTCCAGGGCGCAGCGCACAGAGAAATTCCAGTCAGACAAGCTGCAGTTGAACTTGCAACCTAATGTAGATGGAATCTTGGAGTACAGAGGTAGGATCGTTGGGGAGTATCCCATTTATTTACCTGATGATGACCCATTCACAGCCAAGCTAGCTCACCTGAGCCACCTTGTCACCCTTCATGGGGGAGTAACCTTGACAATGGCAAAAGTGCGTGAAGTGTATTGGGTCCCTCGTCTGAGGAACTTGACCAAGAAAGTGAGACAAAATTGCTGGGGTTGCAAGCGATTTCGGGTCAGAGCATTCGAGGCCCCACCCCCAGGCAACCTGCCAACTACCCGGACTGAAGGGCAAACACCCTATCAGGCAGTGGGTGTAGACTTTGCCGGGCCAATTAAGTATCGAATCAAACCCAAGTTAGAGGGAAAGGCTTACCTGGCACTGTTTGCGTGCTGTTTAACTCGCGGAGTTTACCTGGACTTACTGCCCAGTTTAGAGACTGATAAATTCCTTCTGTGCTTAAAGGAGTTTATTGCCAGACAAGGGCGTCCAAGTATTATCTATTCAGATAACGGCAGTACTTTCAAGGGAGCAGCCAAGTGTCTACAGAACGTGAAGAAGGAGGAGAAGTTTCATGATACCCTGGCAGAGCTGGGTATAACCTGGAGATTTAACCTCAGCAATGCCCCCTGGTGGGGGGGGGGCAGTTTGAAAGGCTGCTAGGAATGTTCAAATCAGCTTTCTACAAGGTGGTGGGTAATGGATCCCTGTCCTGGAGTGAACTGTCTGAGCTTGTCTTAGATGTTGAAATCGCTATCAATGGGCGCCCACTGAGTTACATGGAGGAGGACATTGAACTTCCTGTGCTAACCCCAAGTTCCATGTTACACTTGCGTCCAAACCAACTTCCTGAGTTGGAGCCCCATCAGATCCAGGAACCAGACCTGCGGAGTAGATCCAAGTACCTCCGTCGCTGTAAAGACGGTGTGTGGTCCAGATGGACCCAGGAGTACATGCGGAGTCTGCGAGAGAGGCACTGTCGTTGTGGGGAAGAACAGACCCCATATCCATCCGTGGGAGATGTGGTGATAATCCATGATGACTCGCGGAACCGTAATACATGGAAACTGGGAATAGTGAAGGAATTGATAGTGGGAGGTGACGGAATTGTGAGAGCAGCCAAGCTGAAAGTGGGGAGGGGGGAGTATGAGCGAGCAGTGCAGCAGTTATACCCCCCGGAACTGTCTTCCCATCAGGAGGAGATCCAGCCCCAACCACAAACCCCACTCGATCCAACACTTCCCCCATTCCGACTGAGGCGTGTAGCAGCAGCGAAGGCGAGGCAACGTATCGAGAAGATAGTTCAAGACGAGCAGGAACAGTGAACATTCGTTCTGTTGTTTATTGTTGCAAAGTTGCCAACAATTATTATTGCAAACTGTGCTTGGACATGCATCTAAAGAAAGTTACATTTAGTTGTTTGGTAATTCATTTTGGTTAACTTTTGTGGCCCAGTCTCCATAGTTTTGCATATATTTTCTGGGAGTATAATATATGGGGGGAGTGTGGGGGAGACTGGGCACGAGCAGAGTGTCGTTTACATTTCCAAGTGACTCGTTAGCCAATCAGAGACAAGTACTTCGAACCATTGAAAGCACATGGGATTTTTTTATCTTGTTGTTGGCTGCTCTCGAGCAGATCGGGAGTGTAAGAGTGAAAAGTTAGAGTATGTACACGCGTTTATGTTATTGTACAGGGTATTAAAGAAGACCATGGATGGTACACTGGAGTGCATGAGTATGTGATTTTCTGTGATTTATAAGTTGAAGATACACCTGAAATGGAGGCGTTGTTTGTCAGTGGGACAAGCGACTGAAATCTTCGACACCCAGACCCGAAATAAATATTGTATTGTATTTACTCACCAGCGCAGGAACACCGCCCAACCCAGTGATATTACCCAGTGACATTGTTCCTGTCGTCCATTCAACTTTGTTGTACTTAAAAATAACAAAGGAATGTTTCCCATTTGTTATCATCACCGACTGGAAAGTGTTTCTCTGAAACATAGAAGAAGATAGCTTGGTTTAGACTGCCTAACGTGTTGACCCCATTCAGAATTGAGGAGCTGAAAATGTCCATACCAATTTTGAAATATCAAAAATATAGAAGCATTTCTAAAATATATCGGGGAACGTTCTGACTGCTAAAACTGTTTCCATGGCAATCATATTTTGAATAATAGGTCTGGTATTTGATAATATGCTCCCTTGAATAAGAATTCGTCGGGTTTGGTTTTAGTACGATAGCTCTTGCTTGCCAAAGTTCAATTGCTGGTGAAAAATCTAATATGGCGAAACTGTGTCGTCATATTTGAAATTACTAATTTTCGTTACATTGCTAATGAGCTAATTTTCGTTACATTGCTAATGAGCTAATTTTCGTTACATTGATAATGAGCTAATTTTCGTTACAGTGATGATGAGCTAATTTTCGTTACATTGATAATGAGCTAATTTTCGTTACATTGATAATGAGCTAATTTTCGTTACATTGATAATGAGCTAATTTTCGTTATATTGATAATGAGCTAATTTTCGTTACATTGATAATGAGCTAATTTACAGTCAATCTTGGGATGTTACATGCTCTTACCTTATTTCTATAAATACCACTGGCTCCAAGGAAAGTCACATTGTGCCACGTGACAAGGAAAAGATACGTGGCTACGAACCCATGATGTTCTTTGTACATTTGTCTGACGTCTTTTGTTGCCCGGTAAAGAAGCACAGAGTCAAAACTCTCCCGATACCAGATTTCTCCGCCATCTCCTCGTATATCGACATCGGCCCAGAAAGGTGCAATGATCCTTGTACGATTGAGAGGGAATTGTCTGGGTGTAAATACCACAAATTGACTTACGAATGTTATTGTGCCGTGCGTGTTCACCTTCAACAAACAGAGGGAGATGTATGTTAGTCTTACTTGAATTTGTCAAAAATCAGGGGGAAATGGTGTAAGGGGCCCAATTCTACCCCGGTTCCCCTCATTTTCCGATCACGAAGAAGTGAATATTGGGAAATCCGTATCTTCGAGCATACCGCGTAAAGTTGTTTTTATTACATGGGAAAAAATGAGAAAAATTTAAAACATATCGATATGTCACGCACGTGCGTAACATAAAAAATATGTCACTCGGGACCCGGATGTAGTGTCGTATGGATTATATTTCTACGAGTGGTTTAGTTCTCAGTAAAACACTCACATTCTTATAATGAAGTGCTATTCAAAACCGTCGGCTGTAGAGAGCATACGTTCGACCATTAATATATCTTCATCGTGAGAACAAACACAATTTTTATTGATTTTATTATTGCTAATTATGACAAATAATTATTTATCATTATCGATATAATATCTTAACCGACCATTTTATTGTGAAATAATATTTTTTAAAATACAAATATTTGTAAGTGACTCAGAAAATGTGTTATAACGGTATTGACTATATTGACATAATATTCTAAAAACAACATTTCTAGCTAATACCGGACATAAACTATGTGAATTGGCAAAGATAATGTAAACGAGGAAGTGATGTCTAGCAGCTTTTGTCCTGCCAGTGTCACAACCCATTCATAGCGTGAGGTTGTCAGTCGTGTTGACTGAATAATTTAAAAGACTGATAAATAACAGACATGCCCTCGAGCGTTGACCTGGGTTGAGGTTGCTTTGCTGAAACGCTTTCAAATATGGTAAAACTAATTACTAAAGTGTTCCAGAGCGCACGTAGTGTAAACAGTTTCTGCCTGTTTTCGCTGCATGCAAATCAGATAATTGATGATAAACTACGGTGCTAATGCACGTCTAATGATGAAAGGTTTTATTCATGCAATAGACTTGCAATATAAAGCTAAGAACTTTCACAGCTGCTCGTGCAGTGGCCGTGAGGAGTCACTTTGGTACTTCAGTTACGATCCTACAAATTATCGCTTATTTGTTTTATAATACAGTTCGCTGATTTAGAAAAGATTTTGTCAGCACGCAAGACATCCTAGTTTAGTACGCGCCATCTAACACGCCATTTTATGCGTCAGTTTCGTTTATATACGATTTTAAAGCCCCGAACTTGCAAAACATGTTGATGGGGGAAAATTCGACTATGTTATAAAAAAAGAATGAGATTAAGACCAAGTTCAAACATCGCGAAATGCGTGTAGCAACAATACGCGCACAAACTGCAAGCTTGTCAGCCTTGATTTAGTTTTACTAACACAAATGTATAACTCTAGATCTTGCAATAACACGGAAGTGACGGTAAACAGGATGTGGATATATGGTTGGCGTTCTATCAGAGTTTGTGCCGCGAACACTTCAGAAAGACCAAAAGATATAGCGATAGATTGCCAGTTGTGGTTGTTTCAAGCGTTTAAAGCATGGTCTTGTCGCAGCAGGGTCGTAGCCAGATACTAGCGTACTCTCTACTAGCGTAGAGTTAGCATTTTTGAAAATGTCTTTCATTTATCATCTAGGTCTATTTTGCTCGCCCTCTCGCGCTCGTTCCATTCTTTGTCACGCAAACACACACAAATAGAGCCAACTCCAATACTGTCTTGAGGGCCCCGCACACGTTGAGGAAACAGCTGAGCGAAGTTTTCGCGAGACTTTTTGCTCAGCCATTTCCTCAACGTGCGTGGGCAAATTTTCGTGAGAATTTAGCCTCGCGAGTCCGTGAGACAAATATCTATCGTGTTTGATATCTGTGAAACGGCCTCGCGAGGTGAAATTCTCATGAAAATTTGCCCGCACACGTTGAGGCAATGGCTGAGCAAAAAGTCTCGCGAGAACTTTGCTCAGCTGTTTCCACAACGTGTGCGGGGGCCTTTACTGATCGAGCTATTCAGTATAAACAGTTTAACAAATACTTACAAAAAGAGAGTCATATTTGTCGTCGAAAAACGGAAAATGAAGAGACAACTGTACTCTTCCCGAACTTGTATCTAGCTGTTTCGGAACACTTATGTCCCCATGTGCAGGGCCGTACTTGTAGAAATCAGCCAGAGGAAGAGCTGCGACCCCAGCGTCAGTGGCAAAAGCGAACAGAAAAAGCAATAACAAAAGTTTACAAAATGTGTCATCTCCCATCATGGTAGCAGTGGATCTTAGATTTCCGTGTCTGATTTGTAGGCTGCGGGTAGTCAACTGAATACTAACGTCTTTGTAGCACTGGTTTTATATCGCAGCTAAACCAGCAAACGATATCTTACAATTGTATTTGTAGTGCACAATTGATACCTGATACCATAGAATTCCGATCGTACCCTTATTTCAATCGGAACCAATCAGCTGGTTATGCTAATATTAAACAAGGAAGTAATGACAAACAAATTAACTTTGGTGGTACACCAAGATAAACACAATCCATTATCAGTAAACCAGTATTCAGTAACAACTTAGTCAATACATGATTGAATCTAAGCTACTGAAGCTAGAATTTCCATTTTGCTACTGCCTACCAACTATCCCGAAAACAGAGTGATCACGTTTCGACTTTTTAATAATAATAATAATAATGATTTGATTGTTATTTAAAAACATATTCAAACAGACAATAGTATTAGAAAGGCTGAGGCAAACCCATCTCGGGTGCCAAAGTACACCCCTTCCGCCAGGCTCGGGTGTCTTGTATGAAGCGCGTTCAGTTCATATGGAAAAACTTTTTGGATTTAAAGGAAATGGACAGAATTCTATTGTTGTCGCTCCATGCCATTCTAAGCATTAAATCAACTGGCGGATTAAAATATGGTCAAACATACGGAGTGAGTGAGTGCGTCAGTATAGAATAGACAAAATTGCGGGGTACACTGTACCTTGATGAGAGTAATGCCACATTGATCAAAATATACGTTCGTTTTCTCTCTCTTCACCATTTTAAAAGCTGTCGACAACTACTTGCTTTCGTTTTGCGGAAGGCTGCGTTATTAAAGAACCGAGCCATGAGACATACATGAGACAGACAGCTCAGAATAGAAAGGTCCGGCATTTTTATTTAATCTACTTCCGGCCTTCAGATTTTTGGTATATAGCTATATAGAGCCCCTAGCAATCGTACGACGGTGCGCGGCCGATGTAAGCGCGTGTGATCCGAAATGTTGTGGTCCGATCATGGGTTTTTTGACAAAACCTTTTTCTAGATATCCTCGCAAGAGAGAGGCTTTTCTATCCAACTCGCAATCTAAACTATTAAAATTACGCAGTAGAAAACATACATCTATCTACACGTTACTGAACATCTCTTGTGCGACGTTTTGTTTTTCAAATAACTATTCTTGATCTAAACAAGTTTTACTACTTGAAACATTTTTGGAATCGTTTCAGTAGTGACCAGTAGTAAATTTGTATTATATCTGCAAATCGATATTATACAAAAATGTTCATATGCGATCAGTTAGTCTGATGTTTCGTTATTGCGTCTTCCTGATATATAGTTAAATCCAGCTTTAATAATATACTTCTCGGCTTCTAGAATTCCATTGTTTTCAAGTAATTTAAACATTTCGGTTTCCTCTCTTGAGTTATAGCAGCAAGCGGGAATGTGTAAGTTAAAGGGGCTATGTCACGGCTATTTCAAGGCATTTTTGCGATGTACGAAATTCTCCACAAATCAAAGGAAATAAAAAAATAGCAGGTTACCGTGGTAGAAAAACACAAGAGAGATGATGATAAGTCGTAAAGGAACGTGGATGGTTAAAAT
>JANVCH010069176.1:0-10360 GCA_025505405.1 Epizoanthus rinbou | reverse complement strand
GGAAAGCTGAGTGAACTTTAGCGGGAAAGAAGGTCACACAAACATTCAACCCTCGACCAGGCCGGGGATTGAACCCGAGGCCTTAGGGTTGGGAGGCAGAGATCATATCACTGCGGCAACCCCTCCGCTATATACAACACGGTTGCACCAACAAACACAAGTTTATTAAACAGAAAATTTGAGTCCTTGTTTCTTGTTTCCCTGATGACCAGGTTGAAAATTTGAAACATTTTCTACCATACTCTGACCCTACATTCAATTCGTTCTACAACTTGTGCGCCACAATCAGGATGTCATTGTTATGTACTACAAGGAAACAAAAAGTTCAACAATCGTTATCATGCCAAAGTCTGCACATGTCGAGAAACTCCGAACTATGATAGACGAAGGTATTGTCCAAGGAAAGTACGAACCAACACCTGACACAACATTTTCGGATCTTAAGTGTTCCAAGACTAACTTCCTGCTTTCCTAGAAAATGAAATGATAAGATACACGTCCAATAAACCAACTTCACTCGCCGGCACTGCTAAAACCCACAGGTTCGACGGCCACAACCAAGGTACCTTGCTCAACCTGAAACTATGTCCAATTGTAAGTACTTGTGGCACCTTTTATTGTGAAACTACTAAAGCTTTAGACAGCTATGCCTGTCGCCAATCACTGATAACCAGTACTCCCCGAAGAACTATCCAGCAGACTTTGCTGACCGCCTTCATAAACACACAGTAGAAGCAGACGAAATCCTTGTTTCTGATTATGTTCAATCTTTGTTTACTACGATACCACTTGACGAGACAATCACCTTGGACCTAATCTACATAGAAGGCAAACTTCCCGAAATTACCTCCAGGATCACCACGAAATGGCTACTCCTTAAGGTTACAAAAATGATTGTGGTTAGTTTTGGCGACAAGCTGTACAAGCAGATTTATAGTTGTGGGATGGGAAACTCCTTTATCTCCAGTATTAGCCAACAGTTTTAGCTGCAAGCATATACGATTACGCCGCATCGGTAAAAGTGCCTCTAGTGGTTCGTAGAACATATTGCGAAATTTTGTACTTTTACTCACACAGTATGCCTGGTGAACCGCCAGGAGCAACAAATCCTGCTGTTGGTGACACTGAAACAAGATTAAGGTTGGAAAGACACTGTTACAAACATTGCATCAGCCTTGGCAAGTAACATTATATTCTAATACAGCTATATCCCAAGGAGGATTTTCAACTGGGTGGTGGTCAAAAAATGGAACAAGCAAAAAAAACAAAACAACTAAGACAGGTTAACAGGAACGTGGTTCAAAGTAGAGATTCATTTACGAAATTGATCAGCAGAGTTACAGTTAGTAAGTACATCAATAGGCAGACTGTTCTATTGAGATAATATAGTTCTCGGGAAGAAGGGCAGGCGGTGGGAGGTGGTTTGACAAGGTAGAGGACTAGAAAGGAATGTTTGTGCATCTGTCTTGAACTTCTCCTTGGGGGGCATAGCTGAACGCTGTGGCACATTGATGTGAGTCCGTGAGTGATCTTGAACAGTAGGGTCAATTGTGAGTTCAGACGCCTCTGTTCCAGAGATCGCCAGCCAAGTTCCTGAAGCATGCTGGTTACACTTGCTCTTCGATCAAAATTTCCTGTCGTCCATCTCGCTGCCCTTCGCTGGACCATTTCAATTTCTACTAGTGTCTTCTAAGTGAGTTGTTAAAGTCCATCTAATTCCAGTTCGCGCATTTTTGGTTGTTTGCTTCATAACCCAGTCTAGCGATAGCATACAACCTTGTTTGACACCTGTTTTAACTGCCAACCAAGGGGCTAGGTTTCCCTCATGGAGGACGCTACATGTGAAGTCACTGTAAAGTGCTTGTATTATCCTCACAATCTTTTCTGGAATTCTGTAAAACTCAATGCTCTATGCAATGAAAGAAAAGCAAAACATTTGCTAGATACTGTTATGATTAGAGAATTACTTGCAATGACTTTGACATTGTCAGGAAAAACAACCATGTTGTTGTTATCAAATACACCAAGGAAAAGAGAAAGAAATGCATTTGCAAGACTCTGCTCCAGGTTTAGAAGAGTACTTACAGAGACTTTGAACTGCTCTGTGCATTGTTGTACAAGTTTGTTATATTACAGTTATTAAAAACTATAACCCACTAGTTTGGTATTGTTGCAAAAACATGATTTCAAACTCGTAGAACAGTAATGACAGTAATTACACACTTTACTAATCGGTGATTACTACTAGTTTATCGTGTTTTCATAATCTGGCATCGACTTTTCGGTCGTTGTCGGCTAGTGCGGGAAACATAGCTTGCTGTTTCTGATTTAGCCTGCGAGCGCCTCTCTTGTAAGTTTTGGGCGCAGGCTAGAGAAAGAAAGAAATTAGAAAAGAAGCAAACTGCAAACCCGCCCCAGTCTCACTCGTTCACCAAGCTAGAGGACCCGGATTCAACGTTAACCGGAAACAATCATTACCGGAAACTCTCGCGCGGGAACCACACCAAACTTGGCGATTTTCCGTTGTTCCGATGTTCGGGACAAAAAAATTGGCAGATTCTCCGCCAACGAAAATATCGGACAAATTTGGGCTGCAAATTATTTGTTTTGCTTTTCCCTCTCTTTCTCTCTCTTTTATTGTATAACATTTTGTCTTGCAAATAATGTTTTATTCGTGTGATCCATCCTTTAACCGCGACAAAAAGAATCCGCCAGTGGTGTTCCCGTACCCATGGCATCAAACAAATCTAATTAAAGTTTCTCTCAAATGCAAATCAACTCTGATAGAACCCGAGCTGAAGAAAATAAAAAGCGTGGAAGACTATCGACCGTATCGCCTAATTTGTTGTGTCGGTTTACACTAGTTAAAGTACTTCAATGTTTCACTATACGATCAATATATCTCGACATCCATTTATTTAATACCGACGATCGGGCGGGTGTCTGTCTCGGTCCACCACTACCGATAGACGATATTTGCAGGACAGCCCTAAGAATCTTTATTTTACTGTAAAACACGTAATTTAAATTTACTTGATGTGCGGACACCCGAGACTCGAGACAAGTCGAAAGGGCGTTTTTGCGGCAAACTGGGATTTATCTGCATCAAGAGTGGAGACTGAGACCAAACATAAATTAGAGTTAGGCCTTTTAAAATATACTCTTAAAGTCTTAGGGTAGTAGTTTTAACTTAAAAGTTATAAGATAATAAAAACATCTTGGTTTTTGCATCAGCTACCGCATCTACTTTTATTTGTTAATTATTTTGTAAACCTTAACGTAAAATATTTTCTTGATTCTGAACTGCAGTGGAGTAAACTGAAATCTCAGTACTGGAGTACTGTAAATGGACTACTGTATTTGTTACACTGTGCAATTTTCTCTGCTACTTGTTGCGAGACAAGTTACTGAAGAATTGCACAGTGTAACAGGGTACCTCAGCAACTTGTCTCGCAATTTTTTTGTTGCGCGCAACGTTGCACGAAGTAGAACACAGTTCTACTTTTCGCAATGACGGCAGCAACTTCAAGCGCCGTTGCACAGTGTAACACCCCTCCAGCAAGTTGCTGAGAAAATTGCATAGTATAACAGCGCCTTTAGACTACGTCTTTAGACTCGCCTGCAAACGCTTCACCCTCAAGCCGATTACTTTAACTCTATTCCTAACCCAAATCCCCTGCAAAGGAGAGAGAGCGCGCGATTCTAAGTAGGCCATAAATAATAAGCTGCAAAGCAATCCTTTCCTTCGCCAAACTGGGTTGTGCAAGAAATTACGTATACCTGGCAGTGCGTTCGATAAAAATCACAGGGAGACCTGTTCGAAGCCCTTGCATTGAAATCGTTACCCTTGGCATCAGACAGTTTCCACCATCCATCATCACCTATTCCAAACCGCGGCCTAATTTGCTCATGGCTCCGGTCTGAACATCGATTTACAAACTGTTTTCCTAGTTTGCCGTCTATAGAGCAAAAAGGCATGGACTTTGGAGAGAGAGTGCTTGTCAGAAAGCTGGAAAATATCCTAAGGAGGAGGGTTGAATGGTTCTCCAAACTTTTTGAGTGATCGCGAAATTTTGCCCTTGCTCGAATTGCTCGCAAAATTTTAGAGGGTGCTCGCTTGCTCGAATTCGCTAATTTTTGCAAAAAATAATGATCTGCTCGCATGCTCGCAAATGCTCGCAAAGACCATTCGATACCCCTCTTAGAAACGTTTCATCCTGACAGTATAGTACTAACAGAAAGGGCACAGTCTGTTGTTTAAAGGGCGAGTTTTCAATACGAGCAGTTACTGTTTGCTTTGAAAATTAAAAATTACTTTATGAGTTTATGCCTTGTCTACACGTGCTGTTAGAAGGGTTAATATTGATGAAATGTTACCAAAGGTAAAACAATTGCTGTCGAGCTTAACTGCATGTAGGCCATACTCACATGTGCAACAAATGAAACAAATGTATCTTTTTAAATTGTCGCTCTTTATATTGGAGCTTGTCCTTGAAATATACTGTATCTTTGAAATTAAATCGAAGGTCGGTCTGATGAACAGTTCAGCAATCATACAAATTTGCTCAATTTATAGTCAGAAATTTGACATAGCAGATTGGTTTACCAGTCATTAGAACACTTGACAACATAATTAATGATCCATTATTGTGCTGAATTGGTGCTATAGTAATTTTTCAAACCTTAATACCCTGAATGGCACATCTAATTGATATTTAAATGTTGACTCTATGTCCAGCGCTGTAAGTTAAAAATCATCTGTTCACAGGTCACTTACGTGATATTTTGATAGATAATTCATTATCGTTGCTGTTTGTGCTTTTTACTGATGAGCTTTTAAGAGTACTGCGTCAGAAAGTTGCTCTCAGCTAATAGCGGGTGTATTGATAAAGCAGTGACTTTAGAATATATTAGATTCCTAATCGTTTCTACAGACGCCGGCGCAACGGTCCTTAATAGTAATCTGACTAAATCGGATTGCCTCGATCACATTTTTAGGTTTGGTAAAACTAAAGCACTAAAGGCAGCTGACATTGCAGCAAAACTACGGCAGACATTACCCTGGGTACCAGAGGCAACTCGCTTGACTAAATATAAGCGAGGCCGTCAAACGACGCTTCGGACCTCAAGCTCGTTTGCCGGCCTTCGGCCTGCGTTTGTATTAGATGTCAAGCGAGTTGCCTCTGGTACCCAGGGTAGGCAGACATACGACTTCCGTTAAATTACTCACAGAAAAGTGGAAATTAGAGGATTATTTATTTATTCATAAAGAGGAGACGCGTTGAAATTCTTACCTTGTCATATCGCTGCGAAAGCACTGCAAAAATATCTTATTTATAATATATGCATAACCTCATAAAAAGGTGTAAACGTTGCCCGTTATACTATGCATTTTCAACAGATGAAAAGCACAAAGGGTTAAAAGGAGCTGCACCTCAGTTATCATGTTTATTACTAATATTAGCCGAAGCGGCGAAGAGTCTTCTGACCTCTTCGCTGGTAATTAAAACATTCCCCGGTTGTTCATAGCCTGCGAGCAGAGATCTCTCATATCCCACGAAAGATCTGAGAGATCTCTGCTCGTAGGGTAGGTTGTTCAAACAGTGCGGGATAGTGCCATCCAGCGCCGGATAAATCCCTACCCAGGCCAGAGGATAAACTAAGCTAAATAGTTAACACTTCAGATAAAGAATTTTATCCGCTGAATAGCGCTATCCGCTCTTTGAACAACCGTGGCCCGATTTCTATTTCAAGAGTCTGGCCTACACAGAACTAGCCTGCGATGCAAACAAAGGCCGGCTGCACGTAGGCTATAAACACAGAACTCGGATATTCAGTTAGATGGAAAAATCAAGGCGCGCGCGATCATGTTTTCCCGCAAAATATCACGTGCGCCAATTTCTCTGTTGTGTCTTGTCATCATCTCTTTGGTGTTGTCTAGCACAGTAATCTGTTGTTTTCAGATTTAATTTAAAAATTAAGATATTAAAATAATTTATTTAAAATAGATATCTTCCACTCTCACCTTACAAAATCAACTGATCGGTCCTCGTTCATGTGCGCACAAAACATTAGCGGCTAAACTGCATCCATCTGTCACTGAAGACTTGGCCTGTGGGCATGTTCCTAATCATTAATGTTTTGATACTTCCTGTAATGAATAAAGGCTAATTGTGACAGCGGTGTTTTATCAGTTACTGGCATTACTCAACACTTCATTGGCTAATTAAGAAATTTATCAGTGTTGACAGCAGATTAGCTGCCATGCCTGTCAGATATTACCTCAGATTTGATCTGTTTGTAGTTTCCGTCAAGAACAGAACTCACGAATTCCTTCAAGCTTTAGTACAATCCTTAGGACGTGTGAAGTCTTCAGGGTCGTGATGCTGTTTCGCCCTTCCATTCGAGTGATTTTTATCGCTGTCTTCACTAATTCGATCTGCAGAAGTTGTGTTTCTGAACGACCAGCAGAAAGGTAATCTCATTGTATGTGTCACTATCAGTATCAGTCATTCAGTGTATCCTTGGTTTGTAGATTTAAGGTAAACCCTGCACAAACATGCTTGTAAAACTGTAAGTGTTCCATTTATTTCTTCGTCCTACTAGCAAGTATCACGTTTAAGAGTGACTGCTGTTTTATCCCACAAGAGTTAGAGTAGAGTTGTTAGTGTTGGTTTTCGGGTATTTTCTATCAAGAGGAACAACGCCATGTTCATGACATGTATTACAAAATAACAAAGCTTAGAAATTCCAGCAAAAACAAGCTGCATTCACCGCAAGAGTGAACTGGATTGCAACAGCGACGGCTGCCTTTGTAAAACCGTACCAAAAACCACACACAGACATCCGTCCACGTTCACGCGCAAGAAGGCTATCATGGTGACACAACACAAGAGCTTTGCCCTTTGCTTTCAATCTGGGTGTCGTAGAGGCGTATTTCATAACGGGTTTCATATTCTAAATTGTTGATATGATCATGTCTCATGATGTAAAGGATTCCGTGGTTTCGATTGTCGGTTTTATGGTTTTTGGCCAAATAACTTGGATACCCATGGCTGAATTTGAGGGTTTCTCGGCTTACTGGGAAAATACCTTGATTTACGGATCACAAATTGCTGGGAGATTTACAATTTTAGTGATTTCATGTCATAATTGTCAATTGTGCGACATGATATCGTATTTTAAAACAAATCTTAAAATAAATATTATTATTATTATTATTATTATTATTTATATTTTAGCCACACTCGTGTCACTATTAGAACCAAGATTTTTTTTCTATTTTTTTAAAAGTGATTTTAGCGCCGGTGAAAACGTTCTTGAGATATTCTTTATATAGTTTACACTTCTAAATGCAAGATGTATTCAATTACATCGTACGAATGCCCATATACACCGGTTTATTCGACCGACATCAAACATTTCCAGCAACAATTCCGAGGCTATTAAACATGACAATATATTTTTTTAAAATGTTGTTTCAGTTGAATTTGCATTTCAGGATACACTTTTTAAAATTGTTGCAGTGTTGGGCATAGAACTGCAACACAATATATAAGAGATTAGTGTCTAGTATTTGAAGAACTTAGATAACATGTCTTAAATATGAATCTCTGTTTAGCGATGAACTGAAAGTGAACACAGTGTTCTGAACTAAATCATTCTGAGCCGCATGTTCTTACGATTTTGGCCAGTTTGAGTGTACACACAGTCATATTTTAGTGCTATCTCTGGATCTCTCCAATACTTGCTGAACTTCACTGGCTCCCTGTTCAAAAACGCATTCAATTCAAGATTCTTCTAATCACCTATAATGCTTTGCATGACCGTGCCCCAGCCTGTATCAAAGAAGTACTTCTACCCTACAAACCTACACGAACACTCCGATCAAGTAAAATGAACCTTTTACAGAAACCCTGTTTCAATCTTAAGACTTTTGGCTCGCATGCTTTTAAAATTGCAGCACCAGATGTATGGAACCGCCTTCCACTTTTTATGAAGAACAGTGACAATGTAAACACTTTTAAGAAGCATTTGAAAACTTTTCTTTATAAACAATATTTTTAATTCCTTTTAATATCTTTTAGAATTTGTAGCAGTGCCTTAGAAGCCTGGAAAAGGCGCTATAGAAATTATTATTATTATTATTATTGCGAGGCCGTGACGCGCAAGGTTTTCCTCATAGCTACAGCCTGGTGAGATAATTTCGAGTGCCCGCTTCTGAATCTCTAAGTCGTCACTGAGGTACTTTGGTAGCGAGTGATGGAACACAGGCGAGCAGTAGAAGGATAAAATAAATGCTTTTGTTAGCTTTCTTGATTATTTCACAGATGTGGAAATTCCATCTTAGGTCATGCGCAAACGTTAAACCTTGGATCTTAGCAGAAGCGGAACAACCGAGAGACTGGAGCCATTGATAGACAGTGGATCAAGCGAGTGTTTGTTTATCTTAAAGTTAATTTTAAAAGTTCTTTACAATGCATTCAGTTGCATCCGGTTCTGGCTTGACCACTCCTCAACAGTGTTTACAACTCGTTGGGCATTGCTCTGCTCACCCTTGGGTAGAACCTCAGCAGCAATGGTGACGTCAACGTACTTCCACGTGCATACATCAGGGATCCGCAAGTCGTTGATCATTAGCAGGAACAGCCACGGTCCCAATTTTGTCCCCCTGAGTTTGCAATAATGAATGCATTACAAAATCTCAACCCTAACAAGTCACCAGGACCCGACGGTGTGTCCAACTGGCTGTTACGCGAATATTGCGACATCCTCAATCGCCCACCCAATTACCGACTGTACTCAACAGCAGTTTCGCCGAGCAGCGACTCTTCCCAAATCCTGGAAGATGGCGGACGATGTCAGCAAGCACTTACGTCCTATCTCTCTTACCCCATCAATTTCTAAACTGGCGGAGGATTTTGTTGTCTCCCAACACGTCGGACCTGCCGTGTCCCAACTGTCATCGATCCCAGCCAGTTCGGCGCAATACCCAAGTCTTCGACCACTCAAGCCTTGCGGTCGATGGTACACCATTGGTTACATGCCACGGAAAGGCATTCGATCTGATCGATCACAATCCCCTGGTACAGAAGATCCTCAATCTATCCATTCCCCGTGGGGTTGGGCGCTGGGTCATCGACTTCATATCTAACCGGAAGCAGCACGTTAAGCTCTCCTCGGACTGTACTGTGTCTCTGAATGGGGGTCCGTGTCTGCAGGCGTCCCTCGTCGACTCGTGCTACTCAGGTGAGAGGCATTCATCAAGTCTTTCGTCGGCTCTAGGAATGCAGCGTCGATGTTGTTAGCCAGTTCCTGAGGAGAGAGTGGCTCTGTATTCAAGTTGTCGAGTTTCGAAAGTAGATCTTCAGGTCCACACAGATGGAGCAGTCCTTCCGGCAATCTTCTTCACAGTGCTTCACCACCGGCTGGCCATGGGTTTGGAATGTTTGAGGTGCTGGACTTTTGATTCGAAGTACTTACGGCGAAGGATTTTACGTTTGTGGTTGACAACGTTTCGAAAGTGGTTGAATCGCGGCTTATCTCCAGTGACAAAAGATTGCTGGCAGGTGCTTAAACTCTGTTCCAGTGGATCTTGGAATATTTGATTGGCATAATGGTGTCGAGGCCGTCAAGAAAGCCACCTTTAACTTCGCAATCACCTGAGTCGACAACAGACCAGTCGATGGAACAGCGGTACCGGCCCAGTTCTCTCACTTTCTACTCTCACGGGTACCACGCATTGCCATTAATAGTCTCCTACTGACGCCATCTCTAGGACTCAGCAATTTGCAAGCGCCTTCGGACGAAGAACAACAACCATCGGATAAGCCGAAGGGGGTAGAATCTCGACAGAGTTTCTGTCATACAGGTGGGCGAGGTTGGTTATGACTGAGTCGAGAATCCGATTGCCTCTGGTTGCCTTGTCCACGAGTTTCTTTAGTTTGAATTGGGGAGCTAAATGCGAGATGTTTAGGCGGTTAAAATCACCGCACAACATAATACCGCAACCTGGGTAAAGTCCTTCGATAACTGTTAGTATACACGACAAATAATCCAGCATAGCGTTGTCATCAATGAATTGGAGGTGGTAGAATGACCCAGCAATCAGACAAGGGACACCGCACTGTAGCCTCGGTGGACGAAGCCACACCCACAGGGCCTCGAAATCGTCGCTATGAAGGTGTGGCAGGGTCTAGTAGCGAATGTTGCGTTTTTAAATATAGAGGTCTACCTCTCCATGCAACATCCCGTTGTTCCTATTTACTATGTGGAAGTGTGTGTACATCCGGGTCCCGAGTGGCATATTTTCCATATGTTACGCGTGTGCGTGGCATATCGATATGTTTTACATTAAACA
>JANVCH010069165.1:0-10361 GCA_025505405.1 Epizoanthus rinbou | reverse complement strand
CAGTTATCGATACTCTCAAGGAACAAGAAAGGGAACATAAGGTACACAATGAGAACTATCAACCTCTTATACAGACCCCCAGAGGACTTACAAATCCTTAAATTTGAAACAGTATTCAAGTACTGTCAGCGATCTCCAACAATTTTAACAGGGGTCTTACGAGCCTTGGAGAACCCTGGAAACCCCTGGAAAAGCCCTGGAATATTAGAATGAGCCCTGGAATATCTGCATTGAAAAGGGATTCAAACTCTACACCCAAAATAATCCGTTTTGTTGTTTTCTGTTTTGGACGTCTAATCTATCAAAATCGCCGACTTCGTTGACTTTATACGCTGTGAGCACATGTACACGTAACTAATTATGGTTGAAAGCACTTTCGTGAACTCATTGTGAGAGTATTTTTCTGAGTTAAAATAAAGCCCTGGAAAAAGCCAGGAAAAAGCCCTTGAAAATCCTGGATTTTTAAAATTGCAAAGGTGTACGAACCCTGTGTTAAAGAGTAAAATAAACTTCCCAGTTGTTCTGAAATTACAGGGAACGGCACTCGGCAGTATGTACTTTCATCGATGCCCTGTGGCTCCGTGAATTAACAGGAAAATGCATTCGAAGATCCTTAAAGTTTCATTTCCCCATAGAAAAGTTGTTTCAAATACATCTTGCATACAACCGTAATGTTGTTTGGTCAGGTTGGGCATGTTTTGAGAGAGGGGAGGGGGCGGAGGGGAAGATAATGTAGGATAGATTGACACAAGACTTGAGCATAGGTAACTTGTGAGGGAGGTGAAGGGAAGATAATGCAAATTTTGTTGATCCGAGAGTTCTGTTTTCAGATGCTGAAGGACGACGTACAACAGACTGACCAGGTGGCTGATGAACTTGTCGACAGGGTGGAACATCTCCTTGAGAACACTGAACCAAGCCCTGACCGCGAGGCCCTGGAGAAGAGACTTGAAGACATGAAAGTGAGGTGGGAGGCTGTTAAAGCTAAAACCGCTGACCGCCAAGAGGAAATCGACACGTACGCGCCAATACTACACGAGTACCATGACGATGTTACCGACTTCTCTGCATGGCTCAGTGACTTGGACAAGAAACTTTCCTCCCAGGAACCCGTTGGTTGTGAAGTTAAATCCGTTGCCAAACAACAAGACCAAGCTAACTTACTGCATGCCGATCTGGATAAACATAAACCCGACTATGAGAAAGTGAAAGAGCTCGCCGAAGCCATTAGCAAGTCTAAACCAGAAGATGTGTATGTCGTAGAGGCTCAGCTACAGTACCTGACCAAGCTCTGGCAGAGTGTCACAGTGCGCTTGAACAACCGTGAAAAACAACTTGACAGCGTGAAGGACGCGGCTAAGGCTTACTATGAGGCAGTTGAACCTGTGAAGGAGCTGCTTAGCCGTGCAGAGGAGGGCTTAATACCTTTGGAATCCATTGGTCCAGACGTAGTCAAGGCGAAGAAAGAACTCGACAAAACCAAGGTAGCCATTTTGACGTTTAAACATGCATGTCTATTCATGTAGTGTTGGAAAAAAAACTCAGAGGCTGAAAACTACCCCTAAGTTTATATTAAAACTCCGTCTTTAAGCCTTGACATACCGAGTTTTATTTGAATATCAATAATACAATAAGGAACAAGTGATACGATTTTACCGCTACAAACCAGACATAAATCGAATGGTGCGATAACTAGTTTGCAGGTTTGGCAGGTTTAGAGAATGTGATATAGAATGTAAACTGTTATATATAACAAAATGTGTTCAAAAACGGCCGTAAGACAACAAAGATATAGGAATTCAAGCTAACGGTGATGAAAAATGTATAAACCATCCCCCACTCCCCTCCACTATGTAGAACTGTAGTTTGCTTAAAATATTGTATGGGGAGGGGGGGGTGGATACAAAGATTTCCTTACTGTTTTGTAACTGTCTTGTTCACAGTTGGAGGGGCAATTTTATGACAATTTAATTTTTTTATATTTTTATTTTTTAGGGTGTGCAGTGTATGTATGATAAACATTTTAAGAGTTACATCTTAATAGGAGATCGACTACTAATTTCTTTCTTCTGTTCATCAAGGCCCTACTGAGCTCGTTGGAAGCGCACGAGGGTGATGTGAAGCAAGCTGGTAGACTGGGACAGAATTTGTTACAGATGGTAGACAGTCAGTCCCCGGATGTACCGCAGCTAAGGCAAGAAATACACGGGATCCCCGAGCAGTACGCCGGGGTGAAGGCAGATCTTGAGGAGCAGAAGAGGTTGCTTGAAAAGTTGATCCTTGACACAGACACGTTCCAGGCTGAGATGCAGGAACTTGAATTGTGGATCAACGAGGCAGCTCAAACTACGTCGGTACAAGAACCTATCAGTACAAACCCTGCAGTGGTCAAAAGGCGGCTTGAACAAATTGAGGTAAGCGGCTTGTTGTGTGTTGTTTTGTGTTTTTGTATTCAGTGTACAACGAAACAAGCATATAATTGGTGTTACTGGAAATGGAGGGTTTGAAACTGAAAAGGGCCACATCGCTGATAACCTTCGATTTGTGATTCATGAAATGAGTGTAAAATTGTACAAATGCAGTTGGGTGTACAGAGAGGATGAGAATAAAAACAGACAAAAATGAACGAGAAAACTAAACATGACACAAGCAAACGAACCACAGCACCGACATTCAACAAGCGAACCATGACACGAACAAGATAACAAACTGAGAACCGTGATATGAGAACCAAGTGTTACGGTTGATTAATGCAAGATTAGTTAGCGTAATAACCTGCAAGGAGGGTCTCTAGAGAAAACAATGTACGGGCAAGAAGTGCCGAATAAGGAGCTGCTTTTTTTCACCAGACACAACTGTGAGTACTCCCTCCCCTGTTGTATGGTACTCCCTCACCCCCTCCCCCCGGTTCTTGATTACTTTTTGCTTGTTGCTAGGGGTCCTAGTGACATTGATCATTATTAAAGCACAGAATGGAGTGACAGCATTAATCAAAACAGCCGATGCAACTGTTTCTAGATTTCACCTTTTAGTCTCGGAGATACTCGAAAGCAAAATACGGAGTTTTAGCTCCAATGGAGACAAGTGGTGTGGCATTCTCCATCCGTACTCCAAAATGGATCCCTCGGGGGGAGGGGGCACGTGTTTTCTTCTGCGGCATGTACTATGACCAGATGTGTAATTTGGTTTACGTATTTTCTTTATATTTAGGCTGTCCAGAGTGAGATTGCCAAACGCCGAGGGGTATTAGACAGAATGGAAGATGTTGGCAAAGACCTTATCGAGAGCAGCAGCGAGAATCCTTTAGTTGTTGCCGATGTTCAGGGCAAACTCACCAAAGTTCGTGTCCAAATTGATCGTTTTGATGCGCGAATCGAACAACGTAGAGAAATCCTACAGACGATTCTGTTACAGATACAGAACTTTGAAGTGATGTTTGACGAGTTCATGGTGAAACTAGCTGAGCTGGAGACTGACGTGGCCAACGTCCGCCCAATATCTGCCATATACGACAAGGCAGAGGAGCAGCGTGACGAGATAAAAAGCTACATTGCGGACACTATTGCAAGGAAACAGCCCGTATATGAGAAGATATTACAAGACGGGGGAGCAATGCTCAGTGAAATGGAACCTGGGAACGAGAAAGAGGAGCTGAGCAGCAAACTGGACGAGATGACTACACGTTGGCAGGAAACGAAGGAGAAGACTGCTGACATCATGAGTCAGGCAAGCACTATTCTGGAGGCCTCAAAGATATACGTAGATTCTTCCGAACCGTTCAAGGACTGGTTAGACGAAGCCGAGAAGAAATTAAATAGAATCAAACCGGCAGCGACTGATCCAGAGAAAGTTGATGAAATCTTACAAGACCTCAAAGACTTTAAGAAGGATGTCACAGAACACGAGAAACCTTTCAACGACGTCAGCGACTTGGCCAAGGCGCTTGTGGATTGTGCACAGGCAGACCAGCATGTCATCTCGGCGGACTTTGTAGACATCAAGAACCGTTATGAGGGCCTGGAGGTATTACTCGCAAGCAAAGCCATTGAGGCTGAAAAGATCAAGGAGACCATGGAGAAATACAAGAGCTCACTGCAACCAATACACGAAGCTTTCACCCAAGCAGAGTATCTCCTGGCATCTCATGAGCCCACAGGCACAGACGCTGACAAGGTCCGCAAGGAGTTGGAGCTAGTAAAGGCCCTGGTGTCGACCTTGGAGGAACGTAAACCAGACTTGAAGGAAGTGAACCATTCAGGACAGGAACTGCTACAGAATGCCGGGGCACGAGCTGCCACAGCAGACCTCATCAAGGAGGAGCTCATGGACACTAATAAAAAGTCAAAGGAACTTCCAGAACAACTCTTGGAGAGACAGAAGGAACTAGAAAGAGCCTTGGAGAATGCTACAGACTTTAACACTGCCTTGGGCAAGTTAGAGGAATGGCTTCCAACTGGTACTGAACAAGTTAATGACCTTGAACCAGTCAGCGCTGTGCCTGAGAAGATCAAAGCACAGTTGAAAGAGACTGAGGACTTGAAAGAAGAACTTGCGAAGTACCTGGACACTCTTAGAACATTGGAGGAAGCTGGGCAAAAGATGATTGAGGACAGCATGCAAGACCCTGACGTGGTTGCTGATATTCGTAACAAGATCGATAAGGTGAGGAATCCAATCGATAAGCTCTCGGGCAAGCTCGAGCAACGTATCGCAAGGCTTCATTCAGCGGCACTGCAGTCACAGGAGTTCCAGGACTCGTACAATGACGTCATGGGCCGGCTGATGAACATTGAAGAGGACCTCGTAAGTCAGGCACTTATTTCACCAGAGTACGAGACGACAAAGAAACAGAAAGAAGAACACGAAGGGGTACAGGACATGATCCATCAGCAGGAACCTATAGTCGAAAAATTGATTGAGGCAGGAGAGGAGATCCTCGAGGCAACAGAACCTGGAGACGAAAGAGACGTGGTCAAACAACAGCTGGCAGATATCAGGAAACGCTGGGACGGGGTTAAAGAAAAAGCATCTGAACGAGAGAATGAGCTGGAGACTGTGTTGCCTGAGGCTAAGGACTACTACTTTGTGCTGCAAGACTTTGAGCCGTGGCTTAGTGATGCAGAGAAGACACTAGACACTGTTAAGGTGGACGCTCCAACCATACAGGATATTGCTAAGCTGCAACAGGTCTTGCAGGATCTCAAAGACGACGTGGAGAAACGTAAGCCTGATTTGGAAGCCCTCACCAAAGACGCCGAGTTCTTGGCGGACAACTGTAAAGAGAACAATGCTGTTATCGAAGCTGAGACGAGAGACGTCAACAAGCGTTGGAATGCATTGCAGAAAGCTATCGAGGATAAAGAAAAGGATCTGGAAGATGCTAAGGACGCATCAGAGCACTTCTACGATGCTCTTGGATGTGTGGAGGACGTTGTGTCAAAAGCTAATGTCGTTCTCGACTCTCAAGACCCTCCGGGCCTCGATGCTAACGCTGCCAAAGACGACCTAGACAAAGTCACAGTTGTCCTGGAGCAACTCCAAGAATGTGAACCACGAAAGAAAGAAGCCGATGAAGCTGGCGAGAAATTGTTGGAGCAGATGGAGGAAGACTCGCCCAATGCAGTTGTGTTGAAGCAACAGTTGGATAAGCTGGACGAGAGCTACACTGATACAGTGGACAAGACCAAAGCTCGCAAGTCGGAGCTTGAGAAGGTCGTCGTCCTGATTATCCAGTTCGTGGAGCAATACGAGGAGATTGAGATCTGGATTGAGCAAGTGACAGTCGTTGTGGAGACATTCCAGGTGGTCAGTGTCGACCCCAAGGTCGCAAAGGCACAGTTGGAAGACGTAGAGACCATCCAGGAGGAGGTGGTCCAACACAGGTTAGTGTCAGTCTGTCCAACATAGGCTACTGTCTGTATGTCCAACATAGGTTAGTTTCTGTCTGTCCAACACAGGTTAGTGTCTATCTGTCCAACGTAGGTTAATGTCTGTGTTTCCAACATAGGTTAGTGTCTGTCTGTCCAACACAAGTTACTGTCTACCTGTTCAACATAGGTTAGTGTCTGTCTGTAGCTGTCTAACATAGGTTAGTGTCTGTCTGTCCAAAACAGGTTAGTGTCAGAACTCAACAAGCTGATAATTCGTCATTTTAGTAGTCCTTTCTAGCTGGTCAAATTAAACATCTCGATGCAAATCAAAGTGAAGTGCGGGAAATAAGAGTGATAGTCCATGTACCAAGTCTTTAGTAAAGAATTGCTAGCTGTTGCAGTGTTAATAGTGCAACTGAATGTATTTTATTAACGTGGGTCAATGAATAAATATCTTTAAAATGATAAGAACTGGAAGTGAATCGCAACGGTCACGTAATTTGCGGGGTTGTCACTTGGAATCTTGACTTGAGAATGTTTTGTAGTAGAGTTTTTCAATAGTAGGGTAAGGATCCGATTTATGTTTTTCTTTGCTATCACAATCTTCTATAATAGTTTTGTATTATTAATTCGTTTTACGCTTACGGCAGATATGACCTGGAAGCTGCGCAAGACATTGGAATGGAGTTGGTAGAATGTTGTGACGAGAACCCCGCGGTGGTTTCAGCCGTCAATAACAAAGTTTCCAAGTTGAAAACACCTCTTGACAAGATCGCCTCCCAAGTGGAACAGAGACAGGCGAAACTTCAAATGGCCGTACTGCAGAACCAGGAGTTCCAAGATACTCTGGATGAGTTCACAGATAAACTGGGTCAGCTTGAGGATGACACGTCTAAAATGTTGCCAGTATCTTCGGTTTATGACGTTGTACGGGAGCAGAACAGAGAGCTGGAGTGTGCCTGTGATGACGTGCGTCTCCTTGAGCCGATGTTCGAGAAAATTACCAAAGCAGGTAACGAAATGTTGGAGTCCCTAGAGCCTGGAGAGGAGCGTGACGAGTTACAAGCCAAATTGGATGACGTCACGTCACGCTGGGATGATGCTAAGAAGAAGGTGTCGGACCGTAAGGAGAAGCTTGACCAAGTCACGCCGGTTGCGAAGACGTATGCTGATGCTGTACGGTCACTTGATCCGTGGATTGCGTCCACAGAAGAGAAACTGGCATCTCTGGAGCCCGTCTCGTGTGACGAGAAGAGCTTTGGTAGGGAAGAAAAGGTCATCGAATCATTGAATTCAGGAAAAGAAGAACACAAACCTGATCTGGAAACTTTAAACGAGGCTGCTCAGGCACTAGCACAGCTGGCTGACGATGTCCATGTCACGCAAGCAGAAGCGAAGGACGTGAACAAGCGCTGGGACGCACTGACGGCGGACGTGAACACTCGCGAGGAGCAACTCCAAGCCGTAAAGAATATGATGGAACAGCTTAACGTCACTCTTGAACCCATTGAGGCCACCTTGGACGAGGCGGAGAACATCTTTACTGCGCCTGCGTCGTACGGTACTGATGTGAGCAAGAGCACTGACGAGCTAAGGAAAATTGAGGTAATGTTTTGGACTAACATCCTGGAACTTATAATTTGTTTCCAGTTTGGTTCAGCTAGAACTGAAAGAGTACACATGCAATGGGTAGAATGAACCGACACAATTTATTTTAAGGGGATCGCCTACTGATAAATAAATTGCCTCAGATGTAAAGGATACTGTTCCCGAGTTTGAAGATCGACTTAATTAACTTTCTAACTACGACTTTGAATAGCAAACTTCATCCAACCCCTCTTCCACAACCCTCCGGTGCTTTTAACACTTGGTATTCGGTTCATTTCAACATGGAAATTGAAAGGGCGCTATACAAATTTTAACTATTATTATTATTATTAACCTTCCTAATAAGCAATCAAACTAAATTTGCCCCTCCCCCTCCCCCCTGAATAAGTTTGCTGCCCTCAGAAGTTATACGTTTAAAACGCCGGTAGTTTTATAAATAATATGAGCAATTTTTTCAAGAATGAATTAATTATATTTGTCCAGCTGGTAGCTATTATGTCAACACCCAGTACTACTGAGTAACATCTTTGTTACACCCCCCTGATGTTTCGTTTTTAAGTGGAAGCCGCGGGGGGCAAGATAGTTGAACACCAGTTGCCTTTGGAAACCCCCGCAACATAATATCACTTGTACAAGTTTTGAGATCTTTGTTCAATGTAAACCTTTTCTCTCAAGAATCTGATCGCCGTCCTTGAGAATCAAGAACCAGGAGTAAACTCCTTGGATGATCGACTTGGTAACCTCCTCGAAGAAGTGGATGAGAAAAGTCCAGAGGCCCAACGCGTTAAACACGAAATATCGGATGTAGAGGACAAATACGCGGACTACATGGACAAACTCAAGGCACGGAAGGACAAACTTGAGGATGACGTCACCAACGCAAATGAGTTCCAGAATGCTTTGCAGGAGATAGAGACGTGGTTACCTGTGGCAACTGAGAACATCGCAGCTCTTCAACCAATCAGCACCGAGCCTGAAACTGTCAAGAAACAGTTAGAGGAAATAGAGGTGAGGCTAATACACGTGCATTTCTCGAACTTTCTCCTGCTGTGAACCACGAGTACATTAAAGTTTTAGCAATTATTGCTGAATAATTGGACTTTGTTAGGAATAAAAAGGAAGATTCAGTGTCTATGCTATGTTTGTATATCAGATGTATTAAAATTAAGAATTTGTTATTTATCGCAGTTTTAAAAGTAATTTGTTAAGTAAATTGAACACTTGTGTCTAGGTAAATATTGACTTTTTTCTAAAGGTTGGTGTATTGCTACATATTTCTGAACTGAGCCAATTTAGCAACTTCACAGAGAACTATTAAATGAACCATCTAATTACGATTGACACAGTAGCTACAATTTATACAATGGCTATGTACGATAGCCAGCTGATAACAGCTTTGAAAGTTGTCTATATTCCCATTGCGATACATTACCGGGTTCAAACTGACTAGAATCATGTTCAGCGCAGTTTGCCTGGGTGATGTTGGGGCGTTTCAATCATCTGACAGTCTGTTACATGGTCTTACATTCTAGAAAAGTGTTGCCAGATTTATTCCGGGGCCTGTTTTTAATCGTGTTTCGTTCCTAAATAAATACTTCCTTTTCCATGCTGTGTGAAACAAGGAAATAGTGAAACAGGTGAATTTCATCTGGGACTTGAATTGGTTTCAAGCTGAGGAAACAAAAACAGCCAGACAACAGGTCGTTTAAGTTTGGACCGGCAGGTGGTCTTTTGTCAGTCTCTGGGAAAAAAATTGAAACTCCAGTGTAATTCGTCAATTATTTATTATTGATTAAAACATGGCGGTTGAAAGCCGTTTGTTACAGCAGTAACAAACTTGTGAACAGTAAAAGGACAAGAATGGGATAGATTGTGGTTTGAACGAGACCAAACAGCGCAAAATGGATGGGGCTTATGGCAGTTTGGGTTTAAATGGAAGATTGAAGAACGGGCTAAAGACGAGCCGGATTTCTGGAGATCTTGTGTTGCTAACATCGGATCGGGTACCGCGTCTTGGCTTCATTCGGGAAGATTTCATCTTTGTACGTGAGCTGGAGTGTTTCAGTTTTATTGTTGTGTTGGAGAAGCGTATGGAAAGCCGTCACGGCAGACTTTTGTCACCTTTTTGTTTGTTTCTCCTTTAGGGTTCGCGGCCGGGCAAATAACTAGCATTAACATGTCGCGTTTGCTTGTGTGCAGTGCAACAAATACATGTTTTGAACTGAATCAATACAGGGAATTATGCTATCGTTTAGTCTGTTGTAGTTCCCGAAGGTGTTCAGATTAATTTTCGATTCACACCGTACTTCTGCATTCATTTTTAGTTTAAAAAAACTCGTGTCAGTGCTAGGCAGATTCTTGTTTTGCTTATAAACCACATGGTACACGAATGTTGTAATCTGCCTTTTGCGAAGCGATGCGTGCAGTACTGCAGTAAACAAATCCCTTCACGAGTCGAGTCGTAACCATCTAATTCCATCTGGTATCCGGGAAACCGTTCGCAAAGAACATTTTTTCTATTTAGCTCTGTGAAGAATAATATAACTATTAAGAGTTTTGTTCGAGTTTTGTGTGGTTTTCATTTGTATTATCTAGTTCAGACTGTTTGTTTACAGCACATTCACACGTAACTGAGCTGTATGTCGAAGATCTAATACATGAAATTAAGTATTGCAATATTTGTATGTTTTACATTTGTTTTTTTATTGTATTTTGCTTCAAGATATCTGTAATTTGGAACGTTCCAAACAAAGCAATCGGGCAGTAAGGCCTGGGTCAAACGTCGTACTTCAGACGAGACGAACCGAATTGAGCGAATTAAGTTCATGATAAGATCGACGTTTGACTCAATTAAGTTCGACTGATTGTATTTGGATCGACCAA
>JANVCH010069154.1:0-10361 GCA_025505405.1 Epizoanthus rinbou | reverse complement strand
GTCCTAATGGTTCACGCAAACATCTTTCAGAAGTGGCATGTTCCGTCTTTTTGTTATGCCAGTATATGCTTTCAGTTGTTGTTGTTGTTGTTGTTGTTGTTGTTGTTGTTGTTGTTTTTGTTGTTGTTGTTGTTGTTGTTGCTGCTGCTGCTGCTGCTGCTGCTGCTGCTGATGTAACTGTCTTTGTTCTCGCTTATTGTTGCTAATTGTTCATTCTCATTTCCATTATTACTCCTCTTTCACTATTTTTTATTTTCTACTTTCTTTATCCTGACAATTGTTAATTATAATATAGTCTAGTGATGGCAGGCTTACATTTACATATGCCAGCTATTTAATACGTATACTAACAATAAATTACTTAGCTAATGTCAACTCTTGCAATGTTTTATAATTGATATACCGAGATAGTTTACAATAGTTTATACAACCTTTCAATAGATATCAATAAAATTTACAATTATTCTTTTTTAATTAAGACGACGTAAAGAATATTATTCTGTTTTCAAGTCTACGTTTTGGAAAGTACTAAGGGGCCGGTTGACCATTCGACTTTGTAGCGGGTGCCGAGGGGTGGAGTACAAAAATTCTAAAAATAAATTGTACGAGACCAAAAGACAACAGAACTGCACGACATATGTTATAAGCAAAAAATGATCGAGCAGGGTACGCAAAAAATATTGAAGCCAAAGACTACGAAAAATATGGAAACCAAGTCCTTCTTCTACAATCCCCCGAAAATTCGACCTAATCCCGTATTAGTGCCAATGGGCTCTTGAAGGAAGCAGTCCCAGGAGAAAAACAAACATTTATTTAGGTAAAGCCTAAAGGCCCTCTTCCTTTCTTTCGCCAACCAATGTCGATCTTTAAAACCATGTCGCTGTGATTATCAAATATTCCGAGATCTTGAGTGTTACCCAGTGTCACACTTCATTCGTGTGCAAGGGTTTGAACAACCCAGATTTGTCAGTCACGATAAACGTCAATTAAATATTGTAACAATTCTATATTTAAATTATGCATTGAATAGCCACTGTTATTTCTATTTCTATCGTGCTAAATATCGCTGGTGCAATTTTCTTGCGGTATTTGAGAAATATACGAAAGTCCACTGTCTCACGGAACTCGCCCATGGTATACAGCTATTTCAGACAAGTTTGACAGTGCGCAATAGTGAACACCACGACCGAAAGGAACTGTGGGTAGTTACAAAATTAGAATAAATGCACAACGGTGCTGCGGAAAGAATAACATTTGAGTGACATGTCAACTAGGTCTTTGAATTGCTCAGAGTTTAAAGATAAAGATAAACGACTTTGTTTAATGAGGGTAGCACATTTACACTTGAGTAATCTTCCATGTGGCCCTCAACCACAACACCGGGATCACTACCCTGGGTCCGGTTGTTCAAAGGGTGGATAAGCTATCCACCGGATATAAAGTGCTTTCTATGTTCAGCAATTAGTTTATAATCGAGGCTGTGCGATACCATTTTACCCATTGCATTAGTAGTTTTCCACTCACTGAATAACCAGGGATAGATAAATCAACAAGAAACTGGACAATCTTTGACTTATTTTTAAAAGTGATTAGCACTTATCCGGCGGATAGCTTATCCACCCTTTGAACAACCGGGTCCTGCTCTTTTCGACAAGTGCGTGTGTTCTTTTAAGTCCCCTGGGCAGATGATGTTTCAGGAGACTAGACCAACAGCTTAACGTCCCTGTCCACGGACGGTGTGGCGAAAGAAGGCCGTACAAATTTAACCCTCGGTAAGGCCGAGGATCGAACTCGGGACCTTCTGGTTGGGAGGCAGAGGTCTGCGCACAAAACCACGCTCACAAAGCTCTCCACTGTTCCCACAAATCCTTTCGGTCGTGGTGTTCACAATGTCAACCTCTTAAAATAATTGTATAGCCATATAATATCTGTACCTAACAACTCTGCGTCTTTGAACAGTGTTGCCAAGAAGTCTATAACTTCGACAATGACCTTATTATAAAAGAGTTCATTTGCTACTCGCGTTATAGTGCTCCGTCGTGGCGCGAATTTGTTTTATACATTGAACTGATCTTCTTTGGACCGGCCTCGGCGCAAACAATGTCTCCTAACTATGAACTTTCTACATTCGTCTACTACAAAAACTGAAGAAGCTACGACAAGCAAGAGAAGCAAGTCTGTGACGTACAAGGGTTCCGTCTGGAACACCGCCTGCAACGGCGGGAAGTAGATCACCAGCATCTGACCCATCAGTGAACCGCCCACCGCATACAGGAACATGCGATTCGTGAGAAACCCAACCTCAAAGATTGATTTTGTCTGTGAAGACAGGGAAAATAATTTAGTAAGTTAACCTCCTACCCAATCAACTGGCGGAATACAAGGACGGTTAGCTCAAATGGGGCTGATATTAGGGAATACAAGCAGCTAGGAAATCACGATGACACATTTTGTGTTTTTTCCCTTTTCCTTAGTGTATCATCCATTCATTTTTACTTGTGTGTGAAGGAGGGCAAATTGTATGACGGGAACTACAGATCCTAGTCTTGAAACCAAACTAATAGCAGGCCTAAGTAATAACGTTCACGTTATGGAGTTGTCTCTAAAACCAATACTTGGGCTCCTGACGTATTGCTGATGACGACTGGTGACAGGTGGTCTGCCTGGTACATACTCCCGTGCAGTTTATTGTATTCTGTAACCAAGCCTTTTATTTACGCCGTCGTTGTGGATGAGGGCGTCCTGGTTACTTAAACTCCCCACTATCAGTCTGCTCTGGACAAAACCTTGTTCATGTAATAGCCCACTTTCGAGATATTTTTTTAAAACGTTAGCCTGAAACAAGACACCACTACGAGGCTCTGTGGAATAAAGAATAAACCCTATTGTTTATTCCCAAGAGCCTCGTGTTGATGTCTATTGTTATAAGTTGAATTTTAATACATTGAAAGTTGGCTACTGTCAACTCCTTTTTGTAAGGTTCTGTTCAAGCACCCGGGTTGAAATTGCGGCTCCCCTAACGTATAACTGGGCTGATATTTGTCATATAATAAGGCCTTGCATGACTTACCTGAGATCGGCAGCTAAGTGCGTTGAACATGTCGAAGAACACAAAACACGTGAAGGTCATTGTCGTGTCACGTGGCGTGATGATGTTGTCACGCATCTGAAAAGTAACAAAGGAAAGTCTAAACTACAGAATAGCGTTCTCCACGACTGCTTAAATATATTATCGCAAAGAATTATGGGATCAAAACAGTGTGGACAAACAAAAAACTATCTTGTTTATTGCTTTAACCCACTCCGAGGTTTTGCAACGCCACAGTTGACAAAGGTCAAAAAAAATATGTTCGGTTCTGGTTACACTGGAGGTAGGTAGGTGCAAACTTTTTATTTCTTGAAAACTTTTTATTGTAGCAAACCTACTGGATACTGATGCCGTAAGACAACAGGAGTGGCTACAGAGCCATGCTGGCAGGCAATGGTATGAATTGATCACAATTTCAAAGCCAAACTGGCAAAAGTATGTGATTTTTGTAATCTGGCTTGAAATTTTAGCTACATTTACAAAAAAGTTCAAGAAATCTCCAGAATGAAACCAAAAGTTCAATTTTTAGTGAAAAACGTTTAGGTCGGGTAACCAGAACCTGGCAGGTATTTGTTTATTTGTACCAATAGTACCAACGACTATCTCGGAGATTCTTAATCAAGATTACTCAAGTTGAACTTTAGAAAGGATAGGAATGACTTTGGGTATGAAAATAGGTGCGAAAGAGCCGAAAGTCCTGATGTACCTCTTACATATATCTTCAAAAACACAAACTAACAGAGAAGTTCATGGCGCTGGATGTTATTGTCAATTATTGTCTTAAATGAGTTCATAACTGCTGCACCAAATGAATTTTCCAAATATTACGCCACCCACATTCTGTCTGATCCGATAGATATGCTCAATCTGACCACACCAACCTCTCACCTGGTATATACGACCCCTCTCCCAAGACCACACCTTGTGATCACTGGAAGTTTGATGTTCCTTGAAAGATTTAGCATCACATCGGGATCGACTGTCCCTACCCCATTGATTCATGACACCTTCCCCTCCCAGACCACACCAACCTCTCGCCTGATACATGACCCTCTACCCATACCACACCTTTTGATCACTGGATGATTGTACCCCCTGATACATGACCCTCTCCCCATACCACACCTTTTGATCACTGGATGATTGTACCCCCTGATGCATGACCCCTTCCCCTCCTAGACCACACCAACCTCTCGCCTGGTATATACGACCCCTCTCCCCAGACCACACTTTGTGATCACTGGAAGTTTGATGTTCCTTGAAAGATTCAGCCTCACATCGGGATCGACTGTCTCTATCCCCTGATACATGACCCCTTCCACCAACCTCTCGCCTGGTATGTGACCCCTCTCCCCAGACCACACCTTTTGTTCATTGCATGTTTGTACCCCCTGATACATGACCCCTCCCCTCCCAGGTCACGCCTACCTCTCGCCAGAAGATCCAGAGGGTGCCCGTTACAATGAGAACAGCGGCTGTCAGCACATTACACAGTAAGGTTTTAGTGATCATTGGTCGTTTGATGTCCCTTGGAGGTTTCAGCATCACATCACGATCCACAGGTTCTACCCCCAGACTGTAAATATGTAATAACAACGTTGTTTGAACAATGAAACGTTTGCATCGAACATCCAAGCAAAGACTGTCAATATCATTAAGAATAATTAATAAAATCCTATCAGTGGGTACCTGGCAAATTGTTGGAATACAAACTCTAACAAAATGCTGGGGTAATCCTTCGATGAACTAGCATCCCACCCAGGGGGGGGGGTAGTAATACTGTCAGTTGATTCAACCTACAGTAACCGGAGTTAAGCGCCGGCTCTGACAAGCTGCTTAGTTTCTTCAATTATTCACTGGACTTCACTGAATTGGTACAGCAATAATTTACAGTGTTTCATCGCAAAGTGATGAACAGAGAAAAAGTAAACTATTTTGTATGACTGATATGTATGACCAGGTACAACACAGCTATGAAAATGCCAAGTAATCGTTCATATCACCTCTGCGCTGGTGGTCCGTCCATAATAATATTTATCCACAGGATCTGCATGGCGTTCAGCGGGTTAGGAAGCTTCAAGAACGTGGAAATTGTGATAAGAGACAGCGCTGCAATACTCCTGAATAGGAAAGAAATGAACATCATATAGTTTCCAACGGCTTGTTAATAAAACAATGAGAACATTATAACATTAGTTTACAGATATAAAACTATTATCCATTATTACATACCAATAACCTCCCGTGTCTTAATACTGCATGCGGTACTCACGTCCTAAGCTGGAAACGGATACAATTCCTGATATTATAGAAGATGCCCTTTCCTTCCTCGATAGTCGCCATGATGGTATCAAAGTCACTATCTACATCAGACCTCGCCCTCTCGTCCCCTAACACTACTTAGTAGAAATTTGCCGTGTTCTATTGCAAACGGACGCATTTGATTGGTTCTCTGAGCGTTTGCTATTAGCCGATAGTCAACGATTACGCATCGGTGCATATTTGGCGCACGCGTTCTTAAGTACTAGAAATGTTCACAAAATTATTTTAAAAATAAAATTATATATAATTTCTATTTTTCATATAAACTTTCATTATTTTTGTGCTAATAAATCACGGTAAATTTCTACTAAAACAGTTATACAACTCGCTTTCATTTTATATCAGTGGTAATCCCGATATAAAACTCAAGCTCGTATAACTGTTAAATACGGTACTCACGTGCTAAGCTGGAAGCGGATAAAATTCCTGATATTATAGAAGATGCCCTTTCCTTCCTCGATAGTCGCCATGATGGTGTTAAAGTCGTCATCCACGAGTATCATCTCGGCTGCCTCCTTACTCACATCAGTCCCCATGCGGCCCATGGCCACGCCTATATCAGCTCGCCTTAGGGCCACTGCGTCATTTACCCCATCACCTGTCATGGCGACCACGTGACCACGCTTCTGAAGCGCCTGCAGATGAGCAGTAAATTCAAGCCATGAACTAATCCTACAACACATCTCGTGTTCGTGATCTTCCAATTTCTCATGATCAATAGTCGGCTATTATGTATATTTATTAGCACATTGTTCATTGTATCGGGTACTTTAAAAACTTCGATGGGGGTATTATTGGACGTTTTCGGTATAAGGGTAGGGTACTGTTCATACCTTGACAATTGCCACTTTATGTCTTGGGCTCACTCTGTAGAACACAGATACCTAAAAACATTGACGTTGGAATCGTGTCAGTCCGCTGTAGTTTCTAGAGAGATCTTTATGTTTGACTGCTTGTTATAAATTAACAAAAGCTAATCACAGTAATTTTGACTTAAATAAATCCAGGAGTTTCAATACATCAAATTTAATATACTTGAGAGTAACACTCGTGCATAATAATTATAAATAATAATAATAATAATATATTTCAGTAATTTATATTGCGGATGCTACATACGTATCAGAAAAAAACTACTGACCCCTGAAGCATACATCAGAGCCCGGTTGTTCGAAATATGGTTAACTTTAACCCTGGGTTAAGCCAAATTCAAAAAGCAATTTCTACAAGTTGGAATATGTTTCTGGGACTTATAAAATGCTATCGAGTCTTTCCTTGGAAACCCAATTGTTAAACCCAAAATGGCAGTCCAAACCAGTCTATAAGGTAGTAAATACAATTATGGATTAAAAGTTTAACCCTGGGTTAATAGTGTTAATCGGCTTTCGAACAACTGGGCCCAGGGGAATAACTCGCAATCGTGAACTAAATGTTTTTTTCCCTGCAAGTTTAAAAGGGACGCAGATATTTGGCAGGGACGTACCTCGGAATATAGCGACCGATTGGAAATAATAGACTAAATGCGTGAATTCCAGAATGTTGAAGGTCTAATCTTTGAAAGTCTAATCTCTAGGCTTCCTCGCCACTTGGTGTGATATCTGATGCCGATGATTATTACCGACTTAAACACGAAGACGCACTATAAAAGGACCTTTGCCAGGATCTTTGTCACAACTCTGCAACATGTGATACTCCGCTTGAGTGCGTCCTGACATATTCTATCGCGCGAAATTCAAACGTAAAACTAAACACTCGAGAGAAACCAAACGATTTTAAAACACTTTTGGAACTAATTTAGTAAGATATTAGCTTCCTCTGTTCACTATTCTCGCACTTTTTTATTTTAGCTGGGAAAGTTAGTATCGTAGCAGGAGAGCACTGAAACACTTGCTTGCTTTATCTAATGTTCTGCAGTTTGCGTTTGGAGTTTGAAGGCAGAGCTCCGTACACTTCGGTAGTTCATTGACAACTGAGCGAGGTGTACCTTAGGTACCTTGCCTTTTATAGCGCGTCTTCGAGTTTTTTAAAAATAATAAGTAGATGTAGATATACTATGTAAACACTCTGTTCTTTTATGCATTCAATCGTTGTAAAACAAATAAACAAACAAACGGCAAACAAACAAACAATGTCAAATGAAGGAATGTTGACCTACGTTATCGATCATTTGAGACAGCCGATAACCATCAATGCTTTCCATCTCCTCCCCCGAGAGGGTTGGGTCTCCATTGCGGTGAATATGAAGGATTTCAGCTGCAAGAGAGAAACGTTGTGAATTTGTCTATGCAAGTGAGTGAGTGACTGACTGACTGACTGACTGACTGACTGACTGGGTGGGTGGGTGGGTGAGACAGTCAGTCAGTAAATAAATAAGTATGTAGCCATGGTAAGTAAGTATTGTAGGCAATTAGGCAAGCAAGTGAGTAAGGAAAGAATGAAGTAATTAATTAATTTAGGTAGGTATGGAGGTAGGTAGGTGCCCCAGCAAGCACAGTCGCCACACAAGAACCTTCACAGTAGAACGCAAGCGCCAAAGGCAATGCAAGCATCTTTCTCGCAGTTGCGTAAACTCGATTTACACTTGAACACAAGTACAAACGCAAGCACATGAAAAACACACAAAATAAAAACAATTCCTTTTTCTCAGTAGTGATTGCACTTGCGTTTTCTAACTTCAAACTACGTTTTTCTTGTCTTGCACTTATGCTTATGATTCCGCTTGCATTCTAGTGTGAAGCAGTCGTAAGCAACTACAAAATGGGTCCCTCGTGTACGGAAAGCAATTGTCTTAGGCAGGGTTACGTGGTAGGTTATGGTTGGGTGACTATATATTTGATTTTCGCTGTTAGATTTTCGAATGTGACGTCATATGTGTTTCGTACACGAGGAAACAACCTACAAAACAAGGTAATGAGACCGCTGCGTGTACCTATCGCCATAGCAGTTTCCTTGGCATCTCCAGTTATCATCTTCACCTTCACCCCGCTGTTCATCAAGGTGAGCACAGCTTCACGGACCCCTGGTCGTGGGGGGTCCAGGATTCCCATCACACCCAGGTATGTCAGCTGCTGCAGGTTTTCACCCATTGCAAACGCCACCACTGCAACACGTTGAACAGATACGAAGCTTAGCTCTGACACCTTTCAAAACTTCACTGAAAGATTTATAACCATGTGTGCTGAGTGTGACCATTCAAATGTAAGATCTTGATAGTGCTATTAACCCTTTGAATTCTGAAAGTTCCTTTCAAACGGAGTTAGTTGTCATAACCTCTCAAAACATGACAAAGATAAAAAGTGTGACCATTAAAATGAATGCTCTTGATGAGTACTATTAACCTTTCGAGTCAGCTGCCATAACGTCTCAACACATGGCAAAAACACAAAGTGTGACCATTTAAATGAAAGCCTTGATGAGTAACGTTAACCCTTTGAGTCCTGAGCGTGCCTTTCATGGCAGAGTGAGATGTCATAACTTCTCATTACAAGGGCAAAAAAACAAAGTGTGACCATTCAAATGAAAGCTCTTGATGAGTACTATTAACTCTTTGAGTTCTGAGCGTGCCTTACAAAACTGAGTGAGATGTCATAACGTCTCAATACATGACAAAAAAACAAAGTGTGACCATTCAAATTATGAAAGCTCTTGATGTCAAGTACTGTTAACCTTAGTTCTCACTAGGAAAAGTATTGAGTAACGCTCACAATCAATTCTTCAACATCCTACTCCCTACCTCTGAGTCCCCTAGACGCCATAGCTGTTACAATGTCTCCATTTCGTTCCACATCTTTAGCAGTCATAGGTATTGACGTGTTGTTCTTGAGACAGAATGTACATTGTTTGATAACAGTCTCTGGGGCACCCTTCATGTAGTATTTTTCTCGACCATCCTGCGACAGGAAAATTAAAATAAAGATTGATTAAAGACTTGTGGTAGTATGAGTAATAGATCATTCATCTATCTCATCTAATATCTTTCACGTTTAGATAATTGTACCATAGACACTGTTCAAGTAGTAATAATCTCCCTTGACTCTGCACAGTTTGGTCTTTTTTCAAGAATTTTTCTCGGCCTTTTGAAGAACCTTTCCCAACAAATTCAAGGATCTCGTGCGGCAAAAATAAAACGTTTTGCCTATTTTCCCATAAACATCAAACAGTGCTAGTCGTACAATACAGGGTGCTTTTTATCCTGCATAATAACTAGCGTTACAAGTTTGATCATTGAACATCATTGTTTAATCATTAAAAGTACAATGGAATGCTTTCGAATTTGAAATCATCAGTATCAACACTGTCAACTGCAAACAATTCAAATATTTTCAAGGACTCTGAATGCTTTTCAAGAAATTATTTCAAATTCAAGGACTTTCGAGGATTTCAAAAAACGTGAGAAACCTAGACTCTGCAACGGAATGAGATTGAACATCTCAAAGTTGATGTGGAATGTTTCCGTGGAGTGAGAATATGCCGAAAGATAAACAAAACGAGACATGGTTAAAGAAAGAAAGGGCAAATGGACACTAACGTCAGACGAATAAATTAACATGTTTTAATGTCTTAGCAATTGATAACAAAAAACTAAACATTTTCTTATTTATGTCTGAAGGATGCTTAGCCTGACCTAAGATGCTAATTTTTCTTTGTAGCGAGAAAGAAGATACTTCTTTCTGGAATCATCTTCCTCACTACAAAAGAAAATTAGTGTCTGAGGATCTTCTTTCTCTCTACAAAGGACAATTAGTGTCTGAGGATCGTCTTTCTCTCTACAAAGGACAATTAGTGTCTCAGGATCTTCTTTCTCGCTACAAAGTTCAATTAGTGTCTCAGGATCATCTTTCTCTCTACAAAGGACAATTAGTGTCTCAGGATCTTCTTTCTCTCTACAAAGGACAATTAGTGTCTCAGGATCTTCTTTCTCTCTACAAAGGACAATTAGTGTCTCAGGATC
>JANVCH010069143.1:0-10362 GCA_025505405.1 Epizoanthus rinbou | reverse complement strand
GACAGTCGAATGTTAACCCAACCACATTACTCGTCATCACAGACATGTATGTTAACCCACCCACATTACATGTATTCATCATCAGACAGTCGAATGTTAACCCAACCACATTACTCGTCATCACAGACATGTATGTTAACCCACCCACATTACATGTATTCGTCATCACACAGTTGAATGTTAACCCATCCACATTATTCGTCATCAGACAGTCAAATGTTAACCCAACCACATTACTCATCATCACAGACATGTATGTTAACCCACCCACATTACATGTATTCATCATCACAGACAGTCAAATGTTAACCCACCCACATTATTCATCATCACAGACAGTTGCATGTTAACCCACCCACATTATTCATCATCACAGACAGTTGCATGTTAACCCACCCACATTATTCATCATCACATAACAGAACTCCAGCAACTATACAGGCACATGACCATGAGCCACCACTACCAAAAGCTTCAAAGTTCGTATCATCATTGTCCTAACAAAACACTATTTATGGAAAAGATTTTAGCCACTGATTTATAATAATAATAATAATAATAATAATAATTTGTTGAAGGAGAAAAGAAGTTGCCATGAATTCTCAAAATATATGTTAATAAATGAACATAATTTCTTCTGAAAGTACACTGTTTTGCTGGTTGAAGAAAGTCTCACTTGCAAACATTTGCTAATCGGTTTCAAACATTACCATGCTCCCACATGATTTACTATTACAGGCAATCATGTAAGCCCTTGATCATTTTGTAGCTGAAATGAAATAAAATTGAAAGAATTGAAACAAATTAAAGATTTGAAACAAATTAAAGAGTACTCACAAAGTCACCAAGTTTGTATTGGTCTCCTCTGAATATAATACTATTGGCTCCATTAAACCCATTCTTGCCAGGACATGGGAAGTCATTCTCAGATTTACCAATGCCGTTCAGTGTACATTTCCTTTCTTTCAATCTTTCTCCTTTGGAAGTCCCATTAACAAACCACTCAATTTCGTATGTGACATTTTTCCAGTTCTTAATACCTTTTTCCAGCTCGATATTACAAACAAGTGTCACCTTCGGTTCGGTTTCCTCTTTGTCATACCCAACCACTGGTCGCTTCAAGTGCTTTGCATTAAACGGCAATTTCTGGACTGCAAAATTAAAAAAGGATTGAAAACAATTAAATTAACTGCATTTCAACTTAAACTATTCTTTCCTTTAGATCGCACTCAAGGGTTGATTAACATCTCTCATTGTTTTTTCTTTGTTTTTTATTTATTTTTTATTTTATTTGTACAATTTACAAGAAATACTTAATATCTAAATGTAGCTTTTTTGTAAAATGTAAAAATTAAATTAAAAATAAAGGAAATAACAAAGAAAAACAATGAGAGGTGCATATATTAAACAGTGAGGTACCAGGTGAGTACGTATTCTGTATATATACATGCAACTCCAAGCATGCCAAGGAAATACAAGGGAATGAGGAAATTACTTTCAGTTTAGATCTTGATGTTGTACATGTAATTTGTATATTTGTATGACAACAAAACTGCCAGATAAGATTGCTTTACATTTTTAAAAATCCAGGGTTTTCCAGGTGCTTTTTCCAGGGCTTTTCCAGGGCTTTTTCAACTCACACAAAAAATACTTTCACAATGACTTCATAAAACTGCTTCAAATGGCATTCAGTTACGATAAACATTTTAATCAACAACCATTTTCATATTATGTTTTAAATATCCACTTTTCATCACAGACTGAAGGAAATAAAGGACAAAATGTACATGTACTCCAAAGAGTATCTTGCTAATTAATATTTTATTTTATACATTTAATACAATCAACAGAAAGTCAGTGATTTTGATAGACCTCCAAAACAGAAAACAACAAAACAGATTATTTTGAGAGTGCAGAGTTTTTAATTCAGTTTTCCAGGGTTTTCCAGAGCTCAGTCTAAAATTCCAGAGCTCAGTCTAAAAATTCCAGAGCTCTTCCAGGGATTTCCAGGGCTCTGAAAAAATTCCAATGTTTTCCAGGATTTCCAGGGCCTGTATAAACCTTGTTTATGGCAACATGTACACAGCTACCAGCAAAGAAAAGATTAAAGATACTCTTTAAAACTTACTTTGACATCCACCATGTTCTGGTATAGTGCCAAATGTATTTGGGGGACATGGCTTCTTGTTCCCTGTAATGGAAACAAGGAAAGTTAAATATTATCTACCCGTATTGAGTTCATACTTTCAAATGAATGTAATCTGTTGTCTGATTCCAGAAAATATCTATGATACAGTACCTGCAGACTTTTAAGCTGCAGCTACTAAATTAATATTAGTGATGTTGCACACACAATTCATTATTACAACAGTAAACCAGTTTTTAGTCACAAGAAATCAAAGTCCAAAAATATAGAAAATCTCACTTTTGGTGGCAAACTGACTGCAGGTAGCAATGTTCAACGCTTGGTGTCTAGCACTGATATCTCTTCAGTGCATGTGGTAATCACTTTTGGGGCTCTATACATGTATGTATACGAGTTATCAATAATAAAAGTTTATTAAAGCTTCACTTTGTCTAGCTATATACTGTACATGTACCAGGGCCCAGTTGTCCAAAAGCCAATTAACACTAACCCAGGGTTAAACTCTTAATCCATGTTTGTATTTACTACCTTACAGACTGGTTTGGGCTGCCATTTTGGGTTTGGCAATTGAGTTTCCAAAGAAAGACTCGATAGTATTTTATAAGGTCCAGAAACATATTCCAACTTGAAGAAATTCCTTTTTGAATTTGGCTTAACCCAGGGTTAAAGTTAACCATCTTTCGAACAACCTGGCCCAGGATGCCAAATAATTGTATTTACTGATCTTTATGTATCCTGCCGTTGCTGCTAATACTAAAACGCTCCCTTGCAGTGAGAGGTCTCGTTCAGACAAATGTATAGCTACTACAGACAGAGTGCCCCTTTTATATTGTCACACAATATACAGATAAAATATGTCTCTCAGTAAAGAACTTCAGGAATGAGGATTAAGTTCCCAGACTGTGCTAAAAACTGCATCAGAAGGGCCATAATGATTTCATTAACGTGCAATATTGGGAAGAATATTGGTCAAACCTAAAATTACTTTCGTGACTAAAATAGTCGGTTCTTTTCACATTGCTTTGAATTCAGTCAACGAAACCGACTATCAGTAATTATTGTGAATATCTGTGATCAAAGATAGCTCCGTTATCTCCAACGTTTATTGCTGATTGGTATTTCTATTTTAAAAACGGTTACCATCTTGATTTCAACAGAAGTACAGCACATGTAACGTTTTTCATGAAATCTGGAATTCGTTAATTATAAGGCAATAACTAGTATTATATCTTAACTGAGTTTGCAAATTGGAGTTTTTAGTATACAGTTTTAGCTATAATTTTGGTTGATTACCTTGCTTGATTACACAATTTCTAATCACAAGTAACACGATTAGAACTTAATACATCATCTGTGCGATATTGGTGTCTTACGAGTTAAACGACCTGAATTTATTCCATGATTGAATACATACTTTTAACGCTGAAATATACAACAACTACAACACTTGGTTAAAGTAGGATGGTGCTGCTTTGCTTTCGGGATCCAGAGCTATTTAAAAAAAGTTCAAAAATGCCGATTTTCAATTGTCACGCGATAACTGTGAACAGTTTTTGATCTATCCAGTATCATCGTTTTGTTTACAGTCCTTTATATTATAATTGCCATACAGAGCCTTTTGCACTGCAAGATTCGTAATTCGTTTTCATATTCAGCATTGTGGCTAAGCCCGCTTTGCTTTATAGTTCCTATTAAACCCTTCATTTTTTATTCTATATACACGACATTTCAATTCTCCTTTCTAGTCATCATATATTAACTGTAAGTCCGATTGGGAGAATTTGCTGGTGTGTCAACACATAGCTGGAGTAAAAAGCGTCAAAATAGTTCTGTTTTCGAAACTGTCCTCTACAACTCGTATCTGGCTCCATTTAGAGAATATGTGGCGGTTATTCTTCTATCCTTATCTAGTTTTTAGTTGAACAAGTATATATACACAGACGTGAATGGAAAATAATATCTCACTCCAACTTGATGTCGCAATTCCTTTTTATCTTGCAATAGCACGTAGTTGATAAAATTTAAATACATGCACGAGAAAGTGTATATTTTCTCATGTAACTTAGTTCATAAGGTTTTGCGAATTGGATATAGCTGTTATCACAAGTTTGAAGTACAATTTTGCGCCAGTGAAGGGCCGATCACCACATGTCATAAAACACTAATAGTCCTGTTTTAAGATTCGAGTAAACAAGTCCAAACCATCACTTAGGTATGTTTGATGTTATCTTCTTCAGATAATCAGCAAACAACAAATGTCGTTATTTAGTGCAGAAATACTTGGAAGTGATAAACTGTCGGTGTTTTGTTTGATTAGATTGAAAATGGCATATTTAATATCACTTTCAAGTGAAAACGTCTATAGTTCAATCTAAAACGTCTATAGTATATTTGTGGTCACAGTGAGAATTGAAAGCATGCCCGCAATGTAAGATCGTGCTCGTCATATCTGTGGCAGAGCTGTATCAATGTCCGTGAATTTAAAACAATCAAACTAGTGTACTTGGAATCTTGATGATAGTGTTTGTCAGTAACTGCCAGATTTCTCTTGTGAATTGATGTCAGAGATCAGGATAAACAAAACTGATCCTCGATGGTGCTTAAGAGAATATATTTCAAGAACCTACTAAACAAGACAAACATTTTAAACAATCGTACCGCTATTTTCATCCGAATCAGAATGCGGTTCTTGTCCAGTTACAACTGACAAGCGTGACTGAAAATATAATTTAAAAAGTCAGTGACTCTGTCTCAAATGGGTTTTATATAAACTTCTCATCTGTGATTTTCCTGCTTTTCAGTTAGGAATGATTGTAACTTGTTGTAAATGTGTGTATCCTTGAGGAAGATTGATATTATAACCTTTTTTGTTTGTTGAAATAACTCAATTTCCGAGTGCAAAAAGGATTAAAAATCGAAAACCAGAGCTCTTTCGAGTTAGTCTTGGTCACTCTATCTCCTTAAGTGAAATAACTAAACTCAAGAACGATTGAAAAATGTTTATGTAAACAATAATTTGCTTGTTCAGGAAATAGTCAGTAAAGAGATCTTACAAATTCGTAGTAAATCATTTCGCCCTTGGAGTGGCGGAAGTAATTTATTCTTACCAGATTTGTTAAACTCATTAGAAAACTCATCAGAAACTGAATCCGCCAAAGATTTTTTTTTAAATAAAACCGCCAGAGATACTCACTTTTGCATTACGTCATTGTTAATATTTGTTTAGTACTGTGCTAAAATATGAATAAACGTAGAAATTGTCCTGAAAATGATAGAAAACCTGAAGAATACAGACCTTATAGAACCTCTGATAATTCTCGAGAGTTAGACGTTTATTGCCAAAGATTTCGAATATCCTAAGCGCCTTGGTAAAATAGATAAACGTAGAATACGTAGAAACCAATATGTCGTGCGTCCAGGGAAAAGTTAACAAAGTACTGGAAATAGAAGAGTTTACGAAATACAAAATTCTAAAATATAATAAATAGGTTATGAACTTCATAATGAAGTATTTTTGAGCGTTCACCGTTAACAGAAAATCTGGAGTTGTTACTTTCTTCAAGTCGAAGAGGGTTGAGAGTCATTGATTGAGTGCATTGAGGAGAAAAATTGGATACTTTGTTGTTTGACCACAGTTGTCCATGTAATACCGATATACCTGTTATGCCAGCATGTGCGAAACTTCTGAGATAAATGAGATTAGTTTCAAACTACTTCTGGAGTCCCAGCACTCGTACAACTGTAATTTTAATTTTATTAATTTATCAAAATGTAAATTCGACGAGTGTAAATAAATACATTGTTGTTAAGCGCTCTGTGATTTATCTTAACTAACTACAGCAGTTTATATATCACGTAACGATTGCCAATATCACGATAAATCCTAATTACAGTGCTTACCTGTTTCACTGTGAATAACGCTTGGATATCTTCTCTTGATTGCATTCAGTCCCGCTCGACAGGCCTCGATGGACCGCACCATGCCACTTTTCACGCCAGATTTAAGGTTCTCTATGTACTGCAGAATTGAATGCTTGTATTCTTCAAGGACGTGTCGAAACTTTTCCACTTCTGTTAGCGTCATTGGTTTGTAGTATCCAACTGGAAAAGCGCTAAATATGCCGCAGATTTCTTGCCAACAAAAGTTATTTGGTCCTAACAACCAGTCCCCAGTGTAGTAATTGCCATCGTAAGGAGTACCAAATGCATGTTGGAGAAAGTGTCTTGCTTCGTAGATTGCCTTCTTTTCTCTTATATTCAGAGAGTCTTCGTTGTACTGTCTTGTGATGGAATCTAGCTCTTGTAGAAGGTTCAGAGCAGCGTCTGTTTTCTGCTTGATGGCAGCCGGTCTTGGATCGAAAGGACGAAATGTATTTTTAATTTCTTCCACAGTAGATCCCGATTTATAGTAAATTGCCTGAGGGTGAAATTTGAAGTAGCTGTTTTGAAGTTTTGTAAAGAAAATGTCAAGCTTTGCTCTCTTTCCCTCAGTGGAAAATGCACAACTGTCTTGACTATTGACTGTCTGGTTATCTTGCAGCAGCAAAACCGCCGCCGGTGGTGGTGAGCTGCACAGTTCTGATTTGGATTTCACAGCCTTGTAACTGTTTTGAGTTCTGGAGACGTAAAAGATTGTTGCAATCACAACTGCTACCAGAATAATAGGAACCACCACGATCAGGGTAATTTGTAACCATTTTTTCCTTCTGTTTCGTTGAGCTCTTCTTTCCGAGGTGGCAGAAATCATTGAAATTCTAGATCCAGCAACAGACAAAGTCTCCGGGCGCACAACCTCTATCTTCAGCTCAGGAGCTTGACTTTGAGACTGAGCCATAGTAAGTTCTTTTCCTCTGTGGAATATAAATGCAATGATGTTTCTTCTTTCTCGATGTACTACCTGCTGTCTTTTTATCAACAGTGACTTATTTATGCGACATAAACCCAAGGTGAAGAAAGGAAAACAGTTTCGCTCTTTCCAGAATAAAAATAACACTTAAATCAAAGTGCCCGTTTTAACTCCTGCTGGATATCCAAAAGCAATCGACTCTTGTAACTTTCAAAACTCTGTCTCAACAATAATACTGGAGTGAAGCAATTTTCCTAAGTGCAGCTCCAAGCGATTGAAATCTAAGCTTTATAGAGCAATGAAATTGTCTTATATTGGAGTGGGGTGAAGGGCGGGGCTATCTTAATATTTCATCGATACTAATCTAATTAATGTCGAGTGTCCCTCGCTCGTCCGGTTGTCGACAAGCATGGTAGTGCAACCTTAATTCAACCAATTCGATACATCATTGTTTTTCTTTCATACATGTAACAATACACTGTTCTTTCTTTGGGTTCGTGACAAGATACAAAGTATAAATAGTAATTTATACAGAAACAATAGCTGATAGTTAAAATTCGAGTGTCTAATTAACTCAGAAAGTTTAATAAAAATATGTAGATATACTTTAAAACTAACAAGGGACTGCTGTATTTCTTTAGCTTTTAGAACTTACTGACAGCTAAATAGTTGCGCCATGAAGTGTTTCATCCGGTCTCTGCTCATAATGTGACATTGCAGAGCAGTGATATATTTTGCAATATTTCCGCCGGTAAAACGCCAACTAGGATTAGAATTATAAGCTTTCATAATAGTTTAGACCCTTTAACTTTGCCGAAATTTTGAAGAAGGATTAACGGTGTTCAAAGAAGTTTCTTTATTCTTCCAATCAGTAATGCTATTTGGGTCTCAGAGGTTTATCTTAATAGTAAAATATTTTTAATGCCGTTATTACGTCATTTAACACCTTGTATGATTGAACGTGCATCGGAATTTTACTAAGCAAGACCACAATTCCACCTCGAATGCTCTACTCACGTATATAAATTTGGAATGATATACAACAGGTCTATAGATATATACGCACAGAGCAGTTAGAAAGTCTTATCTGAGAGTCAAAAGTCATGAACAGTCATGCACGTGTGAAGGTCAAATAAGAGGTATAGAGAGATGAAAGATACGTCTTTCTTCGGTGTATTATAAATAGCAAGTACCCAGTTGGACACTTACCATTAAGTTTAAAAAGCTTTCCGGCTAAAAATACTGTCCCTATTTCTATAAGGAGTTAGCCGATGCCCTTAAGCTAGCGGTTTATCATATGGCGTAGAAAATCTTTCCAGCGGTTTATGCTTGCATGGGGGCAGTTACTGAGTTAGTTCCATCCCACCATGCTAGTTATTTCCTATAGTAAATGACACGAATTCTCTATTTTGAAAGTTAAGTGAAGTGAAGAAGAAAAACCTCCTATGTGTCGAAGAGTTGCTGCTGTTGAATTGTATATCTTTGTGACAATTTATTTTAACAATTAAGTTTTTAACCAAACAAATTCCATCGGTCAACTAAGACTGTATTCGTACTATAAAATTGTTGCAAACAGCTCGGTAAAATCGACGAAATAATATACATTATATAGCACAACTATTTTGAATATGTGTTCTTTTATGTTATATTTATCACATACCAAGATATCTGATACGTAAACTGGATTTATTGTTCTAATATGGTCAAAACAAGTTCAATTTTAATTTTCAAGATGTGCGCACGATTTTTAAAGATCATACTTTCCAAAACGACGAGTTGCTTATATAATAATACAGTTACATACTAACATAGAAGAATTTATAAAACTTATAAAATATTACTCATTATTCTTACTGAATTGTGTCTGATATTCTGTTATTTATCAGCCTACTGTGGGAGCACTAAATAATATTTCACGCTGAATGCAGTAAATTAAGAACAGGAGCCAGGTATCCTGGGGGCATGAAATCGAGCTAAATTTCAGAATTGTTTCTTCGTTAACTGTTTTGTAGAAATGTTTGGACCATCTTAATTGCTGTTTATTTCCTGTCTTAAAGTTCAAGGTCTACCTTTCGATAAAAACAATATACTCTCTATAGGAACGCTGGGGTTGAAGAAACTGACACTGAAAACTGTAAGAACATGCTAGGATCATATCTCAGACTGGGAAAGAAGGGAAGAACTATTATCTTTTATAGAACTACTGTGTAACAACTGTTTATTACATCAGTCGCTTGAGCGTGAGATTTCACACTGGCTTATATAACTGTACCAAGTCTTCCATACAGTGAGCTAATCCCGCCAAACTGTTCACATGCTTTATTGGCAACAAAAAAGTGGAAAGCAATAATTAAAGAGCTCCAAACTGAATATAATTAGGATAATTTTTTGAGAACGTAATAGTAATACTGACACTAACACTAGCACTAAAACTGGCAATAACAATAATACTAGTACAAACACGTTGCGACTTCCCTTCAGTATCTGGTAAATGATCGGCCCTCGGGCTTGTACTAATAATATGTTATTTCTATCACAACTTTCCTTGATTATAATGGCGCATGGCGATTAAATATGACACAAATATACGCTTGTTCCGATCCTGACTGATAATAGTTTGTTTCTTTTGCAATTCTAATTTTAAAATATTATCAGCACTAATATTAATACTATTACTAATAATAATACTAAAAATACTAATGCTAATACTAATACTAATTCTAGTATTAATACTAATACCAAGTACCAATAATATGATAATACCAATACCAATGCCAATGCCAATGCCAATGCCAATGCCAATGCCAATGCCAATGCCAATGCCAATGCCAATGCATGCTAATAATTTTGCGAGTTCATCAGCATACTGACCACTCGGTAGGTCTATACTGTTCAATAACATATTTATTATACCTATACCACTGCAGTCAGGATATTCCGATGGCTTCCGAATATTTCCGAGATCTTTAGAACTCTCACGAATATTTCAGAATACTTTCTGAGACTATTTTAATTCTGAAGATTCCAACTACTTTGCGAATCATTTTACTGAGTTATTTAAATCTTTCAATTAATAACGCAATAAAAAACGAAGATGTCCGAATGTTTTACGAACATCTTAAGGACTTTTCTGAACATGTCCGAATATTTTCCGAATTGTTAACGAGCGTTTTCTCCTCAAGTAATTTCCCACTTTTGGACTCTATAAAGCCTGGTGCTCACTGGTGAAATAAGAATAAGCACAAGAATATGCATAAGAATAAGCACAAGAATATGCACAAGCCAGTGAGGATCCAAGCAAATATCAGCGCCAGGTCCCTTGCGTTGAACTTTATTTGTTTGTCCGTCTTGATGTGAATGTATGACGACC